>JAWNGG020000442.1:0-81781 GCA_036937485.2 Tetragonisca angustula
AAGAATGAATTTATCGAAGATTTTTCAATCCGCGGTATCAAGTGTCGAAAGTGCGTGACATTAGAAAGAGAGAGGTAAGACAGCCGGCAAGGAAAGTACGCGGCGGCGTCCCTTTACGGTCGTTTTGTAATTGACGGTGGCCTATGCCCGTTGGGAGTGGCCCTTCCAGCAGATTCATCTAGATTACAGTGCAAAACTAGTCTCCGCTTGGCGTATTTACCCGGCATTAAATTACACAGACGGTCGCGCGCGTCGACGAGGGTTGAGCGTCGTTCGGCGCTTTACCGGTTTACTTTCATCACATCCAATATTGATCACGCGCAACGTGCGAGCTTTATTTATGCAACGGAGTGTATTGTTGTAACGGCAACTACGGAAATCGTGTCCCGGTTTGATCAGCCGCGTCACATTTACTTTGGATTTTGTCGAAGCCTTTTCTCGTTATCTTTCTGGTTACCCGTGGCATTCAGCTCTGGTCAAGGTTTAACGCGTTCTAGTTAAAAACCAAATCTTCGGCGGATCAAATACGAAATCGCGTTCCAGTTGCGCTCGTGGATGAAATTCTGTCTTTCGACTTGAAAACAGCAAATTCTGCCTTCCGTGAAATCATTATTGATGAACATTGGTGAATAGCTAGTAGATAATCGTTCAGCATTTTTCTTTTTTTCATTTTGCTTCTTTTTCCTTCATAAAGCTATTACGTTGCTGCTGCTTGAAATATGTAAATGACGTGTGCCCCGGGAGAATTGAAATCAAAATATTCATCGCGCGTAATATCGATTTGGCTTCGGATTCGCTTTCTAAGAATTCGAATACGTTCCCTGAGAAATTCCGCTACAGCCTCGACTACGGAAATCGGGAACCGCTTTGATCCGAGTGTCGCGTTTACTGCGAATTTCGTCGGGGCTTTTTGTCGCACCTGCTCAACCCTTTCCGCCTTTTTGCTCTAGCTGCAACAGATGTTCCTCGAATTTTTTCAAGGGTGTGTAAAAGAAGCGCGACTAAACGCACGCGCGCGCTTAAAAATCTGCGAATATTTCTTACAGATTTTCCTCAGCGCGTGCAACGATTTTGTAAAAGTCCTTTTGCAAACATAAAGTTTCCTACATTTCAAACAAGTTTAAATCAGTTATGTGCACTTTGGATAAACAAAGTCTTCTGAGAAAAATTCTAACTATATTTCATAACTATATGTATAACTATATACGATAATCGTGTACAAATTCTCAGAAAATCCGTATAGGTATTTATAATGTGCAATATAATAAAGATACATGAATACGGTAACACTTAACTGTTCAAAACGAGTGATCGTAATTATAGACGGAATTACAGAATATAAGGATCGACAAATTCAACAACTATACACGAGAAAATTAATTAAAATTAATGCGAATCTTGCATGTAATTGGAATGGAAATTTAATATATTTATAAATTGATAAAAGGATTCGTGAATTTAATTATTTATCTCTCGGCGTTTCGCCAGCGTGACGTCAAAAAATTAAGTTGGAACAATGAAGGACAAACTAGGTTCAATATAACATTTCAAAATATATTTTATATCCGTTAAAAAATCGGCCCCGCGGGGGCCTTTAGGGGCGGTTCCTGTTCTATTTCCAGCAACGGAGTGAACGCAGAATTTTTGAAATACTGCGAGTTCGTTACGGCATGTTGCGCAATTCGCTCTCGAGTAATTCTGGTAATACCAGCAATCATCCTGTCACCGGGTTAAGCTCTGATAAGCTTTCGATGTCTTTTCGTTCGCGGTTCAGATCGAAAATGACGGTTGTTGGAACATGGGGAAAGGCTGCCGACTTCCCATGGGGAATCTCTCTGTTTTTCTTGTTCGAGCGCGGCAAATACAACCCATACTTTCCCACCCTTGTCGATTTCTCCCTATTTCCTCGTCGCTGTTGCGTCGTGGAGAATCTCTCGTTACTAGTTTCTTTTGTCCTCTTTTTTCTTCTTCTTCTTCTTCTTCTTTCTTCTTCGAGTAATTATCGCGACAGCGAAATTACGTCGGTTAACGTAAAGATCAATAACTTGACGTGTATGTATAATTTTGAACGAAGCTTGAACGATCATGTAGATTAACAGAGCGTGCAGAGGCAGACGTACAAATACGTCGAGTCACTTGACGCAATCGCGAAGAGATCCGCGAAAGATCAATTAATAAAACCGAAGAGTTCGGTTCTCGTTCGATTTACATAGGAATATCCGGCGCTTTTACGTACAGACGGCCGGCTCTAATTTGAACGGAGTTCAAAGTGAAAATTTCCCGTCGCTTCTGCACGATCGCGCTGATTCTCTGTGCGAGCTGAGGGGGGATAGGATCCGCACGCGCAAATGGTCGTGCAGAAATGACCAAAGAGAACAATAAGTCGGAGGGGTGGTTTGAGAAGAGAGAAAGTGGCACGTTGTCCTTTGGAGGTCATAAAGGAAGTCGCGGTAAAGGCACCGAGAGAGAGAGAGAGAGAGAGACCCCGGGACATGGTGGAAAGAGGGAGGAACTAGTCGAAGGAAGGAGAAAAGGGGTGGACGTTTCGAGGAGTAAAAAGAGTCGGAAGGAAAAGGGGGATGCAGTGGAGCAAAGGAGAGTCTCCGGGCTAATTAAATAACTAGCAAAGTCACCTAGCAACTTGGCACCTCAGCCCCGAGTCCATCCCCTTTTCCAAGTCTCGCGGTCTTTCTTACCGCTGGCTTCTACGCTTCCGTCTGTCCTTCTCTCGCACTTCGACCCTCCTTCTGTCGGTCTCGCTTCATGGTGCGAATGCACCCTCGTCGCCCACGACGTCACCTCGTTATTTAATTAAACTTCGCGGAAGCAGCTCGCGGCTGCTTGATACCGAAGCACGTAGCTCGTCACCTTCCATTTTCCTCGTCCCCTGCCATTTCTTATTTTCGTTCTTTCCTCGCAAATCATTCGCGGAACGTGGACGTCGGCGCGAACAGCCTGCTATAATTGTTAAAACGTCAACGCGACGGCCGGGGCAAGAGCCTGATATTCACTTTTATTCCTCCCCCTTTTTTCACACGCTCTTCGGGGGGGGGAAGGGTGGAGAGACTTCTCGATTCGTCAGTTACGTAATTTTCTCAGTCATTTCGAACAAATTCGAATACATACTCTCCGCTCCAGTTTCATCGCGAATCGTACGCAGGTTTTTTGTCCGAGTTTCCTCCTCGTCGACAGAGTCGGGGAAATAGTTGAATAAAATTTTTTGATACATGGATTACATCGGAATCACGCGTGTTATATTTTTGCATTTAAACGTGAGACTCGTTTGATCGTTATCCGATTTGGTTCGGATAGCTTTTAAATATTTTTTTTTCTTTTTTCTTTTTTTCTATGGATTAGAACGGTCCCGATGAACGAGAACAGAAAGATTTCGGATTACGTTTAATATGGAGGACAACGCCATTTTGTACAATATTGTCGGACATGTCAACACGTCGACGAAATATAAAATTCCCTCTTTGTTGAAAAGTTTAGGGCGTAAACTTTAAGAAATATATCACTAAACGATTAATTCTCTCTCGGATGATCAACGACTACATTTATAACGAAAAAAAAAAAAAAAAAAAAAAAGAAATGGAAGAAAGCTGGAACGTGATCCGCTGTTCCTTCTACCAAGAATTACCGTTTCCCTTCGACTTTCACTAATTTCGACGGAAGTGTAGCAAGGGCTGTAACTGGACGAGACGTCACGAAGGGGTCCCAAGAGAAGTCTCACCGTGAACCGTTAATTTACTGCCACAAAAGTAAACCGCGCGGGATCTTGGAAGAAGTTGCTTTCGTCTCCCTTTATTCCAATCTGCTTCCTATCGCGATCGTATTCCTCCAACGCTGATACAGATATTGAAAATACTTGCTCTCGTGTAACGGATGGAAAATATTTCTAGACTAAACAAAAAAAGAAATAAGTTATTAAATTAATTCCTGTTCGCAACGTTATAAATATTTCTTACACACACACACATACACACACGTTTCATCTACGGTTCTTCACCATTCAAATACCAAATTCACGACAAACGTGCAATTTTCCATTTTGTAAAAACAAAGCACTTCTGGTAGCTTTTGGGGGGGGGGGATTTTTGGAACATTGCGTTTTCGACGGGAACGAGGTACCGAAGAAATAGAAGCGAGAAACCCGGTGAAGGATTATGATCGGCTATTGTGGCACGTTCTCCAGTTCGATGTAAATTTGTTTAGAGTAGCCCGAGGGCTATCGCGATGCGCTATCCTGACCGACAGGAGTTTAATTTTGAGAAACGCAAACATCCCGTAATTAAGCAGACCCGGAGAACAGGACCGAAGGGTATGCCTGTGGAGACCCAGTGAAAAACCACTCATAATTGCCAACCGAATCAATATTTGAGCTCCCTTTATAGTGCTGAATGGTCAGTAAGGACTGATGGACTCTCGTTCATTGCACGTACGCACTATGCAAGCACTTTTACTCCGGCTGGAATCGAGGGTTTCTCGATAAGGAGACTTTGCTGAAACATAGTTGATCCGTAAAAGGAAGAAAGAAAGAGAGAAAGAAAGAGAAACGCGAGTATTTTGCATAAATTATTGGCAACGATATGTTCGGATAATATCTCGCTTTCGCCACAGTGTCAGATTATAATTGCGATCAAGTACATCGTACACACGTGACAAAATGTGAAATATTTTGTCAGAGGATACAAGAGAACCGAAGGTAAACTTTCTTAATTCAAACGGGACGGAGATCTCATGACGGAGGATGTCCCGGAGTTGAAAAGATGAAACTCGACTTTAGATGGCGCGAGAACTTCGAAATCATTGTCCAAGTAAATTTTCTAACCCTGTAGCGGAGAGGTCGAGACCTCACTCGAGAACCAATTAAAAATTATACTCTGCTCTTTCCACTTGCACCACGCCAGCGTAGATGAGATTCTCTACGAAAATATTATATTTCTCTTCGCTCAACTTTCGTTCATCATTTTAAACGTACGCGAACGATACGGATTAATTTCAGCTAGATTACACAAGCCTTCGGAAGTTCGGGAAATAGCAGAGCGCTCGTGTTTACAACGCGGACCAATATTCGTTTCGGCCATGGCTTTTGCAGTAGCAGCTTGTGTCAATAACTCTTTTATTATACCGCGAGTTCGCCGGAGAAAAGAGGAGGTTTTCCGCTATTTATTTTTTCAGCGAGAGCGCACAAGCCAGATCGGTAGAATCAATCATGCATCTTCGTCAAAGAGATCTCTGTCTTATCAAAGAGCACACCGGCACGAACTAAACTGCTATACGCTAGTTGTCAACTCAAACGATATCGCCAACTTTATCCAATCTAATCCGACTGATGCACAGCCTCTTGTTTGTCGCGTACTTCTATTGGCCTTCGATCGCCAGAGGCATCTCGGCGAATCTATAAACGACGTGTATTGCACGCTGCTATCGACACTTGACCCGCGGCGGTACGAGCACGAACCTGTGAATCGAACCTAGGAAGACTAAACCGTGCCCCCTTCGTCTCTTTGTGCGCTGTTTCTTTCGTGCTTGCGTCGAATGCGTCGCAATACGTCAATTTTGTAAATTAACGTGTCCGTAACGAACTAAGAAGAAGTGGATTCCGAGAAACTCGTTTTCATAAACGTTCGCCGGGATTTGTTGAAATTTGTCGGTGACTCTGTAGAGTCAGCTGCTACTCTGCAGCGTGTTATCTGCTTTCGAACAATCGCGAAATCGCGAGTCGCCGCTAAGTACAAACTCGCTAAGCACTTTATTGAAAAGTTGCGGCGAAAGTACGGATCCCGGGGGATTGTTAACGTTTAGCGCGAACGTACGGCAAAATAGGAAAATTCAAGCGACACGGAGATTAAAAAAAAAAAAAAAAAGAGGAGAAAAAGATTACCCCCCGGCCCCCCCCTCCACCTCCCCCGTCGTTACGATATAACGAACAGTGCTTAATTTAACCTTGTAAAACGAATCGCGTCCAACTAATTCCGTATTTAACTAACTAAGTTGGCCTCGGGTACGGCGAACTGGAAGTTGCCCCGAGTTTAATCTAAAAGTGAACTGCAGCCCATAATAGCATCCCACGCGTTGCACTCGACCGTGCAGTTTCAGGGTGGTTTGTACCTTAGGTGTGAAACCACCGTTGTTGTTTACGCATGTTTACGAATGCAAAGTGTTTGCGAGCATTGTGTGCAAAGCCGCGTGTGCAGTGCGTGTAGCCGGCGTATTGAATGGGACCTGGCGTGCGTGTCGCAAAAGGGTAGGATGGTGGTGAACAGAGAGTGGGCGAGGGAGGGATAGAAGGGGGTGGGTGGGTGGGTGGATGGGGGTGGGGAGAGAGAGAGAGAGAGTAGAAAAGGGGAGAGGGGAAGAGGAGGACAGAAGAGGGCGCCTACATGTGCAGAAGAGGGTGTTAGCACACTTGGCGAGCTGCCATTTAGGGTTAGCTCCGAAGAGAGGAGGGTCGAACACCCTCGCATTTTACAGTCGCGCCCTTGCAAACGGATGTGGAAAAGACGGTGGCTTTCTTTCCCTTCGACCGACTCGTTTCTTCTGTAAATACATTAAAAGAGAACCACCGTCCCACCGTTCTGTCGAACTCTATTTTTTAAAATGTTGACACTCGTTAATCCGTTTCTTCTCCCCGTCTTCTAGAAAGAAAAAAAAAAAAGAGGATCGAACTCTCGGCGACGTCGTATCCTCTCAACAAGTTTCGTCGCGGATTTCATTTACCGAAATCGTTTGTTAAACGTTACGTTAAACAGTTGAATCGAATTAGTTGCGTAGAAAATAACTGCTTCAAGTGCAAATCGACAACGTTTGATAACGTTTGATATTCGCTCAGTCCACTAGAAGATATCGCCGGATATTGATCGGACGTCGAACGTGCTTTTCGTTGCACGCGCGATTTTAGATAAGCAACCAGTTTTACAAGGGACAGCTACGTAAAATATTCAATTTTTTTTTTCTCTTGTTATTATTTTCGAGATGATAATTTGGTTTGTCGAAGAAGCACGATCGAAAAATGGGAATATAGCCACGGAATAACGAGGCAATATCTGGTACACAATTTAAATAGGTATGATTCACGTATTCTGGACACCCCATCCGTGCTTACGTGGCACAGAATTCACGCTAATACGAGTTACCCCAGCGTGGCGATAGTATGGCAGGCTGCTATGCTCAAAGCTCATTCACTACATTGATTTTCCTTTCGGTGATCCTCCGTCCCCACAGTGTCCTCGCCCCAGAGTTTCATCATCAACGGGGAACGTGCCATTGCCCTCGAAAAATGGCGATCCTTCGCATTTCGGGGTAGAAGATGAATCGACCAGAATTTCTTCGGGCTACGAAGCGACGGCAGCAAGCCCTAAAGTCGCGCGCGCATCTCTTTTCTTACTCATCTAGAGATCAGCTTCCCCGATAACGAAATTTAATAGTTACAAATCCTTTGTTCCTTTATTCATCTACATAGCTGTAACATGCGAAATACATTACGTAGATAACGTGTAATACGTTTCACAATACATCGTTCGCAACGTTAACATATACGTTTCTTTCTCGCGATTTAAAAGATATTAAGGATTGTAAAGAAATAATCAAGATTCGGATATCGTCTCGAACAAGTAGCGAGTGTTACAACTTGTCGTGTAATTGATTCTGGCAGACTTTAACGGCCAATCATCAACGCCGCCAATGTCTCTTTCAGGTATCACACGTGATAGCGTATCCTGTGCGAAAACGTGATCAATTTGTGGGGTTGGGATGCGACTCGAATGTAGAGAGGAACGAGATGAAGCTATCATAAAATTCGTCCACCGCGTCGTCGGTTGCATCGACGTGCAATAGTGTGTAAATCGTGCAGAGAAACCAGGGTTAACACAAGCTGTAAAGTCGCGGGGCGTAAAGGGTGGAGAGACGAAGCAAGGGAGAAACTGAACGCGATAGAAGGGAAAGGGGTGTATGCGAGTAGGAGGAGGAGAAGGAGGGGGCAGGGGGCGGCGGGGGATCGAAATTTTCACAAGAACGTAGACGAGGTTCTCGTTAAAATTCGTCGAGGCGGTCGTCGCGTCCTGGTCGGAACGTAAAAGAAAATAAAGGAGCGTTTAGTATTAATGTCGCGATTCGCGTCCGTGTCACGTAGCGGCCCATCTCACCGCCTTTCTATCCGCCTTTCTGGATAGAGTATTTTCGTTTATAATGCGAAATAACCTCGATCGCGATCGACCCAAACCGAGCAATTTCAATAAACGATAAATCTGTTAACACCACAGGGCTGCGCAAGTATAGTGGAAAGGGGAAGTGCGAAACGTTCGTTGCCAGGAGAATGTGACGTTCGTTTCTTATTTGAAACCTACTTGAAAGCTGTTATTCGATGATTAATAAATTCAACTTTTGATAAAAGTTACTGCTCTCTCTCTCTCTCTTTCTCTCTCTCTCTCTCTCTCTCAAGACGATTAAGCGATATAAGGGACAAGCTACGCGATCATTCTCAACGAGGAAACGAAGTTGTCGGAAGCTGTCGGTTCCTTCGAACAAATGCATAAACGGACAATTTCGCAGGAACGAGAAGTATCGCGGACGATGCACGTACCTGTCAATTTAATATTCACGATCGGACATCGTGAATCCTATGTATATCAATAGCAAGCACGTTCTCGGTTGGTATTCCGATTTAATCTTTACTCAGGAGGCCCGTTTATTGCTCTGCATTTCGACGTTAATATCCTATACGACCTACGTTTTACCAGCCAAATATCCATTAAACGGATTACCGGTTCAAGTCCAATATTTGGATAAAATCGTCGACCCTCCGGCAGGATTAATAGACGGTAGCGTGCGTATGAAATAAAATATTTGGATGTTTTAACGATATTTCGCTTCCCTCCTCTTGTTGACACGGAGAAAAAGTGGAACGTTTTATTTCGCGATATTAACCGAAATACAAGGCAAACATTCCGTTTCCTTTAGTTTTTCGAAACGGGCAGACGCTAGTTTTAATACCGGTGAAAAATATTCACGATCTTGTTGCAACTAGAAATTCGACGATCCTCGCCGCGTAACGCCGTCCATCTCAATTGATCTTTTCTCTTTTCTTTTTCTTTTTTTTTTCAATACCCTTGCTTCAACGTTTAATACTTTGTAGCTTTCGATCAATTCACGATCCTCGATACTTCCTCGAGTCGATGTTTCCTCCCCCCCCCCTCTCCATCCCTCGTTGCCCGCGGCTTTCGCCATTTTCTTCCGTTTCCGACCTTTTCCCCGCATTTACAGCGCGCATTGTTTTATTTAAATATCTTGCGCGTGTATGTCGCTCGATATTACGGCGAGAGCGTCTATTCGCCCGACAGACAAATCAAATTCACCAACGTTACCAACGTTCCAACCTGTCTCCCCAACACCGAAGTCTGCCCTTTCGACAATGTCACAGAGAAAATGCGATTTTTCCCTCGTAACATCCACAGGTAGGTTGGTAGGTGGTGCGCGTTGCCGTGCGAGACAAAGATAGCCGCGCGGTGCCGTAGAACCGGAGTGGCAGACGCCGAATGAAAAAAGCAGGACGGCAGAAAACATCACGGCAAATCGCCGACGCGAGAAGCCGCGAATTCCCAGAAGGGGTATTTCAATTTAATGTCCGTTAATCGTATTACGTTTTGACTTTCGCAAGCAGTCGGCGACGAGCGTGTGTATGCACACGTGCACACACGTACACCTACTTGCAGAGAGAGAGAGAGAGAGAGAGAAAAGCAGACACCGAGGTCCGAATCCTCTCGCGCACAGACACATCAGATTGCCTCGTTTCAGCTTTGTCTACGCCCCGGCGTTTTCCCTTACGTTCCCCGCTGGTTATCACTTTTCGCCCCTTCTCTCGTTTCTTTTTCTTTTTTTTCGTGTTTTTTTTTTTTTTTTTTTTGTTCTCCCTACCCCGCGCCTTGGAGCGGCCGCGCACCGCCGCGGCGCACCCGTAACCGGCCGCACAGGAATGTTAATACTTGTTTAGCCCCGGCTGATTTAGCAGGCAGGCAGAATTAAAAACACAATTTCCTGCGCGCCCCGGAACACGTAAAGCGCACGACCGCCTAATAGAATTACCGTGCAATCACGGCTGTTGGATTTTCAGTGTGTGCCAACCATGGCCCGGCAATTCCGTCCGCAGCCTCGCCACCCACCCCTTCCCGCGCTCCTCATTTTCCAAGCTTTACGAGCCTCCGCGACCTTTAATATCCTCTTTCCAACCTAAGATCCCGGGATAAGGTCAACTCGAGAAATATCGCGCGAGCATAACCCATTAGACTCATTTCCGAAGGAGAAAACAACGCGAAAATAATTCGATGCCCCCGGCGATCGTCACTCTCCGACAAATCCGGTCGAACGCTCTTGCGAATTTCGCAACTCGCAATCACTTGTCTGGAAGTTAACGCTCTCGTCGCTTCCCGTCTCCCCGTCTCCCCGTCGATTACAATTTCAATCGTTGTGTAAATTCGCACGTCTCGTCGTTGGCGTCGTTAAGACACCACCGACGAAACAACAAACACATGGCGAAGTAACAAAGGCTTTCGGGATCGCGTGAAACGCGAGAAGCGAGGCAGCTCCCCCGGCTGCCGAAAATCCGACTCGGGTGAATAAAGTTTAGAAATAATCATTGAAACTTTTTCCGCCTCGGTTCGTCGATTCTGCCCGACTTTCGACTATGGGCGTCGGCCGGCTGGTGGATGGAACGAGCGCGTAACAAGCGTCGACTTTGACGCCGTTGCATCGAACCGAGATGAAACGATCACTGCCACGCACTCGAAGCGCGCGAGCGAGAACGCGCGGCAAACGCCGAAAGGAAAGGAGAAAGAGAGATAAAGAAAGGTAGAGGAAGAAAAAAAAACATAGTTCCAGGGAGAAAAATGGAACGGGAATGGACAGAGAGACGGAGAGAGAGAGAGAGAGAGAGAGAGCAGCATCAAGAGAGAAACCGAGGGTGGATTTAAATCGAGGGTGAATTGCAAACCTCCAGGGCAGCAGTTTCGAGGCTGACCCGCGATCCGAGGGTGTTCGAACGATTGCTGGCTGTAGTTTTATAATTATTGTGACGCCCCCGAGGCTTATGGGATCCAGCTTCGTCCGCGTTCACGCGTGTTACATTCTTCGACGCGTGTGCGCGTACAAACATGCACGAATGTTTAATAAATACACCAACGTGTACACGACGCGCGATACGTACGTCGCTGGTTCGTTCGCACGTCGGAATTTCGTATCGGAGAGACGGCTGTGAATTTACGAGGATTACGTTACTCGACGAATAAAATGAAGGAATAAAATATAATTTCAGTCTGAATTCGAGCCGAACTTTGCTGCAAGAGCAACCTGGGTTCCATCGAAACGGAATTATAATTCTCGGCGCGCAGGTAAAGCGTTGAAACGGAGGATTTCAGTCTCTTAATCATTTACCAGTAAATACCGGTTCGGCGAAGAGAAAAGGAAAAGAAACGCGAATCAAACAGTTCCAGGAGTAAGCCAGTGAATTTAAACTATAAATTCATTTTGCGTCCGTTCCTTTCTTCCCTGCTCGCGCGTCCGGTATCCATCGTCCTCGGCGCGCAGGGAGAGAAAAAAAGAGAGAGAGAGAGAGAGAGAAAAGGAAAAAAGGGAAAAGGAAAAAAAAACGGTTCAAGTAAAAGCTAAAATCGTTTGCAGGATTTGCCAGCGGCGGCTCTCTGCCGCACCTGTGTCCCTGTGTACGCGCGCTATTCTACGTGTACGCGTGCGTGTGCATCCACCGACTGCTTTCTCGTTCGAGCGGCAAACAGGGAGCTTTACAGAGGAAACGAAAATTCGTCGGTTCGATGGGCGGTACCAACGCCGCAAATGTACTCGTCGGTAGGCGGATTAACGTGCATTTACGAAACGCGTGTGCGCGCGCGCGCGCGCGAGCGCGCGCGGCAGAGCACCCATAGTCCCTACAGGCACGTGCACTACATACACGTGCACGCGTGCATAGAGGAACGCCGACGCGTATATACGCGCGGGCATATAAACCTCGACGACGGCTGGTCTCTTGTCGCTCTACCTGCCATTCCTCCCCCCCCTCCCCCCACACACACACCCACCCTAACACCCCCAAACACCCCTTTCTGCGACTCTCTTTATCCGCACGCTCTATCCAAAACCTCTGTCTCTCTCCGCCGCCTCTTTCGCGGGGCAATCCAATCATCCGCGTCCTACGACTTGTGTCTAGTAATTCCGTCTGTTTGATCGCATCGCCGCGCCGCCGCTCTGCCGCGCTCTATTTTCTCGCTACGCTGCGGCCCCGATTATCGGCTGCTTCTCGCCGGCGCGACTCTCCCTGCGTTTACGTTCGTACCGAACAATCGGGCAATTCCGTTTGCTCGCGAGACTTGCCGTTCCGCGCGAGCTCCGCGCCATCGGCCAGGATTTCGAAAGCCTACCGCGTTTCGTCAGGTGACGATCGTGGACTCGAGGAAGAAGAAGATCATGCGACCGAATTTCGCAAAGAGGAACGAGTCTCGTACCAGTGCGTTCAATAAGAATACGCCATTTTTTCTGAAAAGATCATTACTGCATGTCTCGTCTAGCGATCAAGAGAGATTGGACACGCTATCGAGTGAGCGCGCGATAGTATTTCACGTGTACCGTCGATCAGTGAAAAAGTTTGTTTTCAGAGAAACGGCGTTCCACGTTCTTATTAAAACACTCTCGCGTTGGAAATTCCGATTTCGCGATACTGTACAGCCGAGTTGGTCGTATGTGTTCGATCGGGTGACGGATGCACGAATTTTCCCTTGGTGACGAAATCTGTTGCCGTACATACACGCGGATCGCTCTGCACACTGGATCGCTGGTTGAAAATATACGGACAGAACTATGAATATCCGCGCAGCACGCAGATATTGACTGGAGATAATCGAACACAATAATCAGTTTCGCGAACGTTCGTTTACTCTGCCACGAGAAATTAAACGGCGAACGTGATGGAAATGCAATCATATTATTCGATCGGCCAACTGACTTTTTACATTGTCTTTCCTATGTTTCGACACACGGGTACAATAATCTATCCGATTAAAAAAGCACGACTTCCTTCGACTTTCGACTTTTCCAACGAGTTTCATCCTCTACGATTGTTGACGAGTATTTTTAATAACAATAATAATGATATTTATTAGCAAAATGTGTTTAAAATATTTTAACGTAGCAACGTTTCATTCTGTATGACTTTGGGCATTATTTTCCATCTATACGTGTATTTTTATTATTGATAATATTTATCAGGAACCACTGTACATTACTTCGCTATGAGAGAAATCCCTCCACAAACACGCGAAAAGTTTAGTAAAATGCCGTAATTCCCCGGCAACGAATGAGGAAAATGAAAACTGCGAAGGTTATTTCGTACAAGCGATTACGATCGTTTAATCGCGTGAAAAGCCAGCAGTTTTTTCCATTATCCGATAAACACAGGATACGTCATCATTAAGGGGATCGTTGTTGCAGGGTCGTGAATCCGTTATAACGAGGCATCCACGAGGGCAAAATGGTATGAAAACGAAGGGAAGTCTTGAGCGGTAAAACTCTTCGTAAAATTGCCTGTTACGATTACGACATTGGTTGCCGTTGTATATACGCCATCCGCCAACCGTCACGTTCTACGAAAGATGCGAGATGGATTATTAAATTTCTAGTGCCAGCAGCGGGTCGTGCATTATGGGTTTTCATACTCATCTTGCAAGAGTCTCAAAGAGAGCTCATATAACAAGGGAATTCAATGCTGGCTAAAGATTGGAAACGAGAAAGAACATGAGACGTCGTCAGAACCGTCGTACTCGATCGAGTTTGCGAAATTACAATTATGAAAAATAAACGGCAGTTACACGCCGTGAATTATCGGAAAACACGATAGACGATAAATACGCTGAAAAATCGAGAATTCTTTATATAAAATTAAATACCTACGAAATTCATACCTACGATGAAGAGATAAATTTAATAATAAATAGTTTAATTCTTTCGTTAACAGTAAATAGACTAAACTTCTGTTTTATTACATCTAAAATTCACATAAATCCTACTCTTAAGTATACGGTGAAAAACATAACTGTACCATAAACTGTACAATAAAAAATTGTCAATAATTGAAGCCTTTACTTTGACAGTCGAAATAGTCATTTCTTCTGAATATAATCTTACGTATAATTATGTCAAGTACTTTCAGAATGCAACTGTAACGGTACCAAAAAATATTAAAGACATTAGAGAAATAAATGTCATGGGGCATCGTCTCTGTATCTGTACGTGCTACAAATATAGCATTTCGCAAGAAAAACGTGTCAAATTGACACAACGGACAGACGAGGGTTAAAGCAAACGTATACTTACATATGTTCTATCATCGTTGAAATTTTACGTTCTTCGAGACAATAGCTGTACAAATATTTTCTTCCATTCGGATAAGAACACAGTGTAACGTTGTAAAAACAATAAAAACGAGCGTAGCGGTGATCTTATCGCGACGGTCAGGTTGTTTCAGTTTTTTGCCGGAACAATGTGTGTGTCACAATGTGTTTCAATACTTTTTGATTGCAATTATCGCGTGGTCATTGTTGTAACGTCAATGGTCGGACAAGGGAATACGGCAGTAGCAATGGATTTCCAGCACTACTAGTCGTTACGCCAAGAGCTTACAACATTTGTGTCCCAAAATCGCGAGAATGGTGTTCTACCTCAATGAGATATTAGATATCCCGCGCAAGCGTGCTACTTGGTAGTTGCATTATAAATAATTTTATTATTATGGTCGGGAATATTCGATATTACGATCTCTCTCGTCCATATTTTCGAACGTTATCCCAGACGATTAAACTATTTTGAATGTGGAGCAATATCGTTGACACTTTCTACTTAAAAGAGACCCAGTAATTGGGTTGTTGAGTTTGGCACATTCTTCCAATTTGCGAAGTCAAGGAAGTTAAACATCCTTTAAAGATATATTTCGTATTTGACGCTGTTGCAGAAAATTTTAAATAAAATAAAATTATATATTATACGTTAAACAAAATTTTCACTGTACACGTACAGCAAGAGGTGAACGCAACGTAATACAATATTTTCGTGAAATCATTGAACAATCTCCACGTTCTTATACATACTGCGTTCCGTCATATTTTTCTTTACGATTCACCAATATTTCTAAACGTTTCTATCATTCAACTAATAAGACACGGTCGACGAAGAAACACACTACTACTGTCGATTCATTTCAGTCGCTTGGTTACTGTTTTCCATATCCGTTGCTTACACTTGTTCCCATTGTTCGAGATGTTAGAAAGAGGATTTTGTAAACGAAATGTGTATGTACAGCAAACGGCAACTGTACGACGCAACATGGACGGGCAGACATATCGTGCGAACAAAAGATCAAAGAGACACACGGCGAAATGTGAAAGACGAAGTAAAAAAAAAATCGAAGGAGCGAAAGAAGTGATGGTTTAAAACGTTCTGGTTAAGCCGACCAACGTCGGTTATTCGATGAACGGAGAACGCGAAGAGCCGAACGAGCCGGGTGGGGGCCACATCGAATCGGGATGGGTAATGCACGACTGTAAAGGTTTATGGGCAATATAGTGTATTTACGGTTGACGCGCAAAAGCTGCCGTGCGGAAGGGAACTAGGGTACCTATAACTTTTTCTCCGTCTCCCTTTTCATCCGTTGATCCCTCTTACGAGCGACACCGAGCGAAAATCTCGCGAATATTGACAAAACTTCTGACGCTAGGTTAGATATTCGTTCGACTGTACGAACCGTGTGTCCAGATAGCTTCTTTTCTTGTTATTCACCGGCCGTCTCCCATAGACGGTAAATCGTATTAACGTAAGGACATTAAATCTTGCAGCTCTGAGCTCGCAGCGGCGTCTCGAGTTCCTGCCTGCGCCAACAGGAGAATTCTGCTTTGAGGGCTCGGCTATTGGAGAAAATTTGTAATCCCGTGGCGAAAAAGAATTTCGTGCAGCTCACCGGAAATGTTGCTCAAACGTAATACCGTCGTTTATTTACTCATCGGAAGAGAAACAATTTGAATAGGAAGACAGTCTCGTTTGAATAGTGGATAGTCTCGCCGATGAATCACTGTGAGATACACACGCACTTGGGGGAGAGTCGTATTAAATTGAATTTGAGAAGGTAATATTTCTGGCAAAATACAATTCCATTTTCTTAACATTTGTCGGAAAATTGAGAGAGAAGAAAGTTATTCGCACTCGTTGTCAAAACTACGGCGAACTAGACTACGCCTTTTCTTGGATTTTTTTTATATAAGCAACACTGAATTCAGTTTTCAGGAGATCGAAAGAGCCAGAACTTACCAACAATGTTCTCAAAGCTAGTTTTTCTCATATCTGGATAACCTTATTGGTAGGGTATACATTATAACTGTGAATTACAAAGATTAATAGTTAGCATAGTTTTATAGTGCCAGTAATATATAACTTTGTCAGAGAAATATAACTACATTATTTGTAAAAATTATGAGCAAGGAAAGTATAAATGTGTAAGCCAACGCTTCTTATCCTTGGAAGTTTATAGCTGAGATTGTCGTTGGTCGTGTGAGATCGAACGATACCAGTTGAAGGTTAATTCGTGCGTTACGATTGTGAAATAAAGTTACGACACTTTTGTTAACTGTTTCCATTGCTAGAAACACTAATTTACTTTTTTCAGAATAACGAGAGATCGATGGCATTTCTATACTTTATACGTGAAACTATTTGGAAAGATAAAATAAACTTTCTAAACTAAAACTGCGTGAAAGCGAAAACAGAACCATTGATTTTCACGGTATTTTTAAAATTATCCTTCAAACAGTATTAAACACGTATTGTGTGTTATTTTTAGATCGATAAAAGAAGTTTCCAATTTAAAATTAAATTTATATTTCACGCATTATTTTACATCGAGAAGCAACGTAAATCACAGAAGCTGCATATTTTTACTGTTAAAAAAAAAAAAAAAAAAGAAACAGTAAAATTTGATCGTCGAAATAATATTAATAAATTTTCTCCGTCATCTTCCGTTCCAAATTGTTAATCGAATTTCGTATAAATTTACATGTATAAACAACAATTGAAAACGGGGTATAAAGGATCTGAATTTTTGCGTTGTGCGAATTCACAACTGTTTCTTAATTTCTCCGCATTGGGAGATTGAGTTATTAACGTTTAGATTAACGAATTATTTAATCGTGAAACGGATTATAACTATATAATTATAAGATTGTCAATACGCGAAAATGCGAAAAGGTGGCAAACAAGGTTGGTATCATTTGGACCATCGTCCACCGGTGGTTTAACCCTGTTCGATCTTGATAGATTTGCAAATATCGGGAGTGGTTTGATGACGTGGCACGGATTTTTATCAGATCTCGCACGTCTCGCGTGACTCGGAACACGTTTGATGCTGTTTGATAATCGTTAAATGAAAGGTTCCTGATATTGAAACAAAACGTACTGCCGTAAGGAATCCATTGGTCACGCGACCATCGGTTGCTTACCCGACATTTACGCCAGCCAGTTCTCTTAAAGTCCTTGTCGTTCGTTCGTTTTCATTAGCCTCTACCGCGAGATTCGTGCGAGACGTGTCTATGGATCACGGCGTTTCGAAAATAAATTTACAAAATAACGTAACGTGGTGCCGTTATTGATTTATCGTTACGTACAGCTACGACACCCGATATAGGAACGGTAAATCAAAAGCGTCATTGTAAAGCACCGTCGACAAATCTCATCGAGAGACTGCAAACAGTTCGAATGAGCCTGGATTTCAAATATCTTTTCCATTTAAAAACTTGTCGTAACTTTAGAAATGCTAATGCTGGATTATCAGGCGGAATTATACGAGCCCGGCGAAGTGATTAAAAACTTGCGATTAAATCAAAGACAATTTTAATTACCGGCCGCCTCTTTTTATACCGTTTTATATAGGATTTAATTTCACGTAAATTTGATAACGTAATAAGCAGAAATTTATTTAATCAACGATACGAACGACTGACAGGATTCATTTAAGCGACGAATGAATTTGTTTGTCAGCAACCGGGTACTTTTTACTTTGTTTTAATAAACAAACCGTGAAATAAATTCCGTATCACCGGACGATATTTAAACATGGGAAGAAAATGTTATTAAATCTCGCTCGTGTATGTTTATTCTAGCTTCAAATATGATTTAATATATGTGCATATCGCGAAAATGGAATGATAATTAATTTGTCAGCTTCACGAAAATACACGATACGTACGTCACGTTGATATTCAGTGTGTACGTATCAAGAGTTTAAGATTTTGGATCGTTCAGTCGTGAGTGAGAAACTGGTTAACAACAGGAGGAAATGAGAAATTTAGTACTTTGGGATGAAAAAAAAAAAAAAAAAAATAAAAAATAAAAATAACCCAATATACGTAATATAAGAAAATACAGAGCGTGCAAGAGTGTATAGAGGATGAATCAAAGTACAACGGTACAGCCACGTAGAGGATCATGATCGTGACTCAATAACGAGAAAACGAGAAAGTAATTTGGAGTAATGCGTTCGTCCGATCGAACAATTGACGTGAACGTGAAACACGGTGCACCGGGGAGACAGAATGTTATCAGTACAAACACGGCGCACAATTATACGAAGTGTCCGACGTAGTAGCGTGTTTATGCCGGCGAAGCCACAATTTTCCTTGTATAAGCAGTTCGGACGGTGTTCAGGTTGCACTCTCCTTTCCAACCCGGGGGCTGGAACTCGAGAAGGAGGGTGCTTTCGGGTGGAAGCTCTCAATATGTCCGACCTAATCCTCTCCCAGAGGACTCGGCGTCCCCTCTCACGCGCTTTACTTTGCAATACGTACAAACATTTCGAGCCCAGCTGCGCCACGGGATTTAGGAGCTGAGCGATTAATAAATGCTTCGTACGACGAGAGCCAGGCACCAACCAGGACTCTCCGACAGCCACTCGACGAGGCTGCCCGTGATTTACCGTTTGGACTCGTGTGTCTGCATTCAAGCTACCGCGTCTGGATTTCCGGCGATTTCGCGGCATCATTTTGATTTAGTGTCCTTCTCGTGGCGTTTGAAATATCGCCAGGTATCTGTCTTTCGCTCTTCCGCACGATCCGCTAAATTAAGGTTACGACGTGAGAGTCAATTTTCGTCAGACGGGCGCGCTGCCGCCCGTGTTTTCGTTTTGTTAATTCCTCTAATCGTCGACGGCACGACGTTGCCCCGATTCAAGTGAACAACTAAGCTAAGCATCGGCCGGGTTTCGCATCAGCAAATCGTTCGTTGTCTAAGAACGACGCAGCGCTGTTTGTTTCTCGGACGTATTTTTGTCGTCAGCGATTTTTCAAGTCAGCGCTCAATCTCCCGTTTCCTTTCTGATTCGGTGGCAGTTTCCGGTGGAAAATAAAGTCGTGACTCAGCTACCGGCGACTTGTTGTTTACGAAATCAAGAAGAAACAAAGGCGGCCGAGAGGTGATAGAGTGATCAAGGCACGCGGCGATGGATAAAAAAGCCTAGATCGGTTATGCGCGTTAACGGCACGATACATTCTCAACAAACGGATGAACCGATGCGGATGACAGCCGAACGATTAATCATCGATAACTATCGCCCGTTTAATAGTCCCTCATAAAATGCTAGATCGAGGAAATTATTGATTCGTCATATTTCCTGTCAGTAATGTCGTTAACGGGGCCATTCTAATCCGTTGACGTCACACGATCAAGCGCGAAACTCGAAACGAGAGTTATCGAAAATCGCTTCTCTGCCTCGCGCGTCACACGTCGTTAAAAAAACAGGGACGGAGGAAAAAGAACAAACGGACGTTCTCGTTTCAATCGATGGCCGGTCATAAAATAAGAAATATACCCTGTGCTTTCCCCTTCCCACGTCAGCGCGAGAAGACGTAACCGGCGTAACGTACATTATCGTCGTTGATTTCGAACGTTTCGCGAAAAAGGAATTATTTAAGAAATCGATCGATCGGCCGATCCAGCCTCTTACAGTCTCTCTTGAACCTGTGCGCACGAAATCTCGCGAAAGCTATCGCTAAAATATTCAACGAACGATTAATATTTCGAGAACGAAAGGCTGATCGTTCGGTGGTGGATCGAGAAGCCCCGATTTCGAACGATATCGGCGAGAGGCGATCTTATTATGAATAAACAACGAAATAGTTGAAATCAACGGAGGGAATGAGGGGGGAGAAAGGAGGAGGAGGAGGAGGAGGAGGAGGAGGAGGGGAGGAGCGCGTAATCCCCTTAATTTGCGTTTTCCAACCATGACAACTGCTTAAGAACGATATAACGTCGTTCAACGGTCGACGAGGCTAGGTATGAATAGCAGATTGGAGAAAGGTTCGCAACGAAGCGATAAGAGGATCGGGAATACAGGGGCGTAACGTTATTACAAGTTAATACACGGAATTGTTCTGTTGCGCGAATATTCGTTCAACGTTTACAATGCAGCGTGCTGGAATAAGCAAATACGCGGATACAGAGGAGTTCACCTCTCCCGTTTTCGAAGGTGGCTCCGCAGCATTATTGGCTTTAGCGTTGGTAGTACCTCGTCTCTCGTGAAACCTCCTCCCACGCTCGCGGGTATAGAGAAGCACCCTTGGACCCGCTTCGAATAGTATTTCGTTCCATTATTCATAAACATTTTATAATCTTCTTAGCGCCGTGAATTATTGCTGCTCGCACAATTGAAATAATGCGGGCTGCGGAGGTCCGTGTTAAGGGGTAGTCCCGGTTGGGACCTTGTGTACGCGTCGAAAAACGGAGCCGATGGGGATTGAAAAGAGACGGGACGAAAGGGAAAAAGGGGTTGGGCGGGGGGAGGGGTGAGAGAGACCGGGAGGAGAACGGAACAAGGCGAAGAAAGGTTGGCACGGAAACGAGAAAATAGAACGAGTTCGTTCGTTGAAGTGGTGTTGAAATGTTTCGAAGCGAGGGAAAAATAATTGGACGAAGAGTCTGTCGTTACTACGGCATTGGCGGAATGCGGACCGCCTGAACGATGACGAAGACAACCGTCGGTGTCTTTCCATAAAGTCGTCGAACCGAATTCCCTTCTTAAACTCCTCGTTACCGAGAAGTCTTTTGCTACCTTTCGAACTACCTTCTACAATCTAGGTAGTATCATCCGATAAGGGAAGTTATTTGAAAACAATGAGAGGACTGCCAATAACTTTCGAGAAGACTGTAATTCTCGGCCGTCGATGTCTAACGAAATCTATGAGACGGGAGGATACTCGTCGTGTTTAAGCGTTTATTATTCCTAATCTTTCGTTTCATTACGTTCCCCTGCTTTATTCGATCAACGTGAAAGGGTTCGATCGTTGCACGAAGTCAAATTCCTTTGCGACGTGTTGCGTCGAAAGCTCATTTTCTTATTCTTTTTCTTTTTTTTTTTTTTTTTTCTCGCGATAAAAGTAACTATCGACGAATAGATTCTGCGGAGACTATAATTGCAAATTAAGTTACGAATTAGAATGCGATACGTCATAGATACGTCTACGCTGGCTGCTGCGATATACGGATGAAGTCGTGGAGGAGAGATCTTCCTGATCTCTCTATTACGTCACGGATTAGCTAGTTATGAAACTCGAGCGAGCCCAAGCGACCGGTGATGAAGCGTGTTCTGAAAGTTTCCGCCAGGACGGAACCAGAAGGAACTGGTCCAGGACGAGGGATGTAACGGTAGAGTTGCGCGGAATAAGCGATCAGTGCCTTTTGCTCCAGAATCCGTATCCAGTTCATCGAAACTTGGCTACAGACGTTTAAGGACCATTGCAATTAAGTTCGTTCAGTTTATCCCGAAACCCGGTTAAATTGCCAGAGAAACGAGAAAATTCTGTTTTCATTTTAAATATCCCAGAGTTACATCTTCGCGAAATCTATGTTTCGATAAATATAAGGGAGAGAGAGAGAGAGAGAGAGAGAGAGAGAGAAATGAATTTTCTGGAATATTCTCTAATGTTTAATTACTGGGACGAGGAAAGGGATGTAGCAATCGAATGTCTATCGCGCTCTTTCATTAACCCATACAACCAATTTCGCTCCGACGTTTTATTCAAGGATCGCGTTCCCTTTTTCAGGCATCCTTTTATCGCGAAATAAATCGTCGACATTGAAATTACTAGCAATCCTTGTAAGCGACCGACGCGAAATTGTAATTCCGGGCTGCCGATCAACCCGAAGGAAAGCAATGATGTTTTACGTTCGTGTGATTTTAATTAAAAAGCTTGAAAAGCGGCAGCCAGCGTCGTCGTCCCGTTTTTCGACAAAGAGGCCAAAAGACTCCGGAGGCAACGGTACAACGAGAGAGACTACGCGGCACAACGAGAAAGAAACGAGACGGCGCGAGGGCGGGAGGGAAACGGGAGACAAAGACGGAGATGGAAAATCGACGAAGACGGGAAAGGGAAGACGAGCGAACAGGAGATTCGGTCTTCGCAGAGCAAAGGAGCGTGTCATGGAACGTCGTAAGGGTCTTTCCTCGAGTACCGCGCCTTTGCCTCTTCTACCGGGGGATAGGATCCTTCGCGTTTATACTCGTCGCCAGCTGTCAAAGATGATGGGCCGCTAACGTTACGTCATCGAAAATTAAAAAACCGTTGAAACCGAGATTTACCTTCGACCTAGGATTTAATTGCACTCGCGCCTATTTGCTCGTGGCTGCCCACTTAGAGCCCCTCTTAGAGTCTCTCCTAATTCTTTATGTCCTCTTGTAACCTCCTCTGTTTATCTCGTTCCGCCGTCTTCTGTCCCCATTTCTATTTCCTTTTTCTTTTTCTTTTCTTATAACTCGTCCCTGCCATTTATGCCTCTGGCTTTAATCGTTTTGCTCGATTACATCTCTTCCTTTGCCGTTAAACCTTCTAGAAACTCGACCGACATCCCATTACTCGTGGCCTTCATTTTTATACGAAAATATTTAAATTTCACTGGCTCGTCCAGCGGAAATTATTGCCTCTCCTGCCTTATCCGAGCTTCCTTCGGTTTCTCCTTCCTTCCCTTTGCGGAGTTCGTCATTCTAGGGGCAATCTCCACCGACCCATGAATCTCGTTCCTCCTATCACGCAACTGGGACAACTCTATACTTTTTACTCTGAGTCGTGCGACGATTTTATTCGTGCATCGATATCCAGAATTGCACATCTCCTCGAGGCAATTGCTTCCTTTTCAGACAATCTCTCGTTGCGACGTCATCTCGCGATGAATTTTGCGGGCTTTGCTTACCTTTGTCGTCAATTTCGTACTTTCCTTTCCTTTTCAAGTAAAGAACCCTCGTTTTAGTGCTCGTTTTGACGCTAGATGGACGTAGGAAACGAGAAACCGCGAGATATAAGATTCACGGTTCATCGTAGCTTCGTAATGAAATCCATCTCGCCGTGCGTAATGAAAAGATGAAACGATGAAATTACAAGTCTCTCATTCTCCTTAATTCTTTGATCGAGACTGTGGCTTTAAATATTGATTGTAAAGCCGTTTCGTTCATTCAGCGTACGTGGATCAGGTTCAAAGACAACAGAAAATATCGCAAGTTCATTCAATTTGAAGAAAAGGTGTATCGCAGATTTAGAACGTAGTGTACAGAGTAGTGCACATACGTTGTTTCTCTCATTTTCAAGTCAAGCTGGACATAGATGTTCTCTGTTACATGATTAAAAAAAGAAAAAAAAAGAGAAAAAAAAAATTGTAGGATTGAATGCACAAATTCGGCGATCAAATACATCTCAACGCGACATCGTTGAAGTATCTTGCAGGTTTTAGCACGAAACGCGTGTGTTAAAAATTCACAGATAAGCGATATCCCTTTTTACTCACCTCTGCTACTGCCGTCGGGTCCTCGGAGGATGGTACACTCCTCTATTGTACCAAAGGCAGTGAACAACTGTCTGACATCGTCTTCTGTTTGTTGCTTGCTGAGCATTCCCACGAACAGCTTTCTGTCTGCGGGTCGGCCGCGTGTCGAAATAGAGAGAACAGAGAAAAAAAAAACAAAGAAATACGTTAGTGTCTGGTTGAGGATCGGGCCGATTTCGCTTATAGCGCATTTTTAGGCATTAAAAATAGATTTTGCGGCTAACACCGAAAACGACAAAGTTACACGGTTACACCAGCATCCACCATCCTAAGGGGAAGGAGATAAGGGTATATATATATAGATACACATATACGTGTCTATATACATGTATATCTATACGTATTTATATGTATATGGATATATACATATACGATCAGCGTTACACGAGCAATTTACACGGCGGCCTTTTCTTTCAAAACGGCCGGACATTTTTTTCGTTACACTTATGAATGTATATGTATACACATATGCGTTCACTATACGGCTATATATACGTAAACGGATATAAAATGACAAATATAAGAAAATATATATCGTTCGTAATACTGACATTGGTAATAAGTATGTAGCACGACGTACACGTGTGAACAGAGACGAATAATGTAATTTCAACGGGAATCGGAAGGTATAGAAAAAATATAACGACAATAAAGGAAATGAAAATTAATTCAACCAATTTCAATCCTACGTCCTACACCACAAGCCGAAGAAACAGATGGAGAAAAAACGGGATTCGCGTAAAAACCAGATGGGGCGTACAAGCGACTCAACTACGAGCAGAACTTCCGGCGGTGGTTTCTACGTATTTTCTAAAATTAACATTCACCTCGGGAAGAAACTGTTATTCGCGAATAACTACGTTTCTCAACGTAGATGCACCGTTTACATTTGCATTCGCGCGAACTGTAAGTCTAGATGCCTATCCGCGATTTTAATAATCACCACCAACCAGTGTTCCGCATGGTGCTGAGGTTAACATATCGTTTATAGAGGGTCACACGCCACTTATTCATTGTTCTTTCACCAGTCTGCAGCTATTTCTAACTTGCACGCAAGTATGACAAGTGAAGTGTATCGGCCAAGTCAGTCGCGATGACACACTTGTCGTTTCGTTTCGGAGCACATTTGGGCCTGATTGTGTCTCCGTACATTTACTTTTTTCTTTCACTGCGCAAATGAGCTGAGTAAACGTATGTATAAAGTGACTGGTACGACTGGTCGTTAAACTTTTTGAAAGCACGATCTGTTTACTCTGGAAAATCTAAAAGGGACCTGTGCAAGAGGAATATGCTCTTCTCGAATTATTTTCGCCGCTCTTGACAGACTCGGACGGCAGGATCTCAAATTTATCGTTGTTGCTTTCTAATCACTGTTATTTATCAACAAATTTATCATCGATTATCGAATGCACGAAAAATCCTATTAATCGAGCCACGAATTTCCACGTTACTCGTGTTAGCAATTCTCGTGTAATGGATGGCTCGCATTTGTAACGTCGGTATTTGCAAGAACGATAATTGCACGCGTTGGAATGGAAAGAAAAAAAAATAAAAAAAACAGTGAAACATATTATCAAAGCAACGCAAAATTTGTAGCGTCGCGAAGAAAAAGAAACGACAGTTTAATTATTTTTTCAATACGAACTGACAAAAATATACATCACATCTTGAAAAATCTTTGAGAAAGGTCCCTTTTAGTTATAAATACTGGGGAATTCTTTGAAGCAAATGAATTATCAGTCTAAAGTTTAGCGATTCGTTTGAACTCATTCTGCGTAAATACGGCTCATGATCGTTTGAATTTACCAAGGCAGGTTTTGCAAGTTTTTTGGAATTTTAATTTTTTTTTCTTTTTGCCGTGCCACGCTCGTCGTTACAGACCAATTAACTGAAGAGCCAAACGGTGATACAAGAATGTTCTTTCTTAGAAATATCTGCACAGAATGTGTATCCTGTGTGTACGTGTACCCCTGTATAATAATGATAATAATTAATCGAAGGTGTGCAAAATCGACTGGGACTACGTGACAAAAGACGTGACAAGTAGGAGGTTGAAGATTTGTTTTTTTTTTTTTTTTTTTTCAGGAACATGACTCAGAAGGGAGGTCGAGGGGAGCGGGGGTTGGAGGAGGCAAAAAAGTTGTCATATAGAATCATATCTAAGTAATACAATAAGAGAAACGTAGCTGACATCATAATCAGAAAATATTTACAAAGGTGATAAAAAACACATCGACAACGAACGAGACAACACATCCAACGAGCGAGCCACTATTTTATGGTCATAGCTGTAAAGAGCGGTATAGAGTGTATATATATACGTTGTCTATATATATATACGCTTGGGGTGGTTGCCCATACGAACGGATAATGTGAAATTGGATCTGGAATTAATTAAGGAGCCTGGATTTTACGAGGCATACGATATATTTGGCCTTCGGAGTAAAAGAAGAGGTTTTTTGTATGATACGGTCGGTAGACGCTCTAGGATGATCTGTTTAGACAACATTCGTTCAAGCTTTAATACATGTTTCTTTCTCTTTTTTTTTATTTTTTTTCTCTTTTTCGTTCTTTTAACAAGTGAAACGAACGGCCCGATTGATTCATGGGATATTCCAAGGAATTCTAAGAGCGTCCACCCGGATATCGCCGTAACAAGGTTTCAAACAGTGTGATAACGCCGGTGCGCAATAAAAAACTAGAGCAAAAACACGAACGACAAGTTTACGGCTACTAAATAAAGGTTCACGCATGTGGACACGTACAACATCATTTATAATACCTTATATAGTGTGTATCACGTCGTGTATCCGTGTTTTCGGATGATATGGATTAGGAACAGCGGAACGGCAGTTCGAAACGGAGAAAGGTGTATGCACACGCGAGAAATGAAAACGCGCTCGTTGATTAAATTACGCGGAGATCGAATGGTCAGTTTTCTCTCTTCGAAGGTCGACGCGTCGCGCATAGGCATATTCGTGAAAGAACTTTCGTTTGCAAAAGCGAAAGGAACAGTTGGTACCGAACCATGGCGATCCAAGTTGGCAATTTTTATCGACAGGCTTAATTTTGAGCTTCGAGAAAGAAAAAGAAAAGAAAAAAAAAAAAAGAAAAAAAAAAGGATAAAAGAAAATTCGATGAAACGGACAGAGCGTATTTGTCCGGCGTTGTTCGGAATTTTGATAGATATATACGCCGGTTATGCGCCGGGTGGAGAAATTGGATGAAGGGCGTAGAAGTAGTACTTGGGGAGGAACGGGTATGGTCGTGAAGGAATGCCAGGATTCGTGGGTCAAACACTAGCGAGCGGCAAAATGAACTTTGCGGCGAGCTGTGCTGGCTGATTCAGCGGTGATGGCGTGATGAGAGAGGAAAATTCGTTTTCTTTTCTTTCTTTTTTTCTCTTAGAGAGATTCTCCTTCTGCCGATTTGCGGAGAAGAAGAATAGAGAGGTACTGGAAGGAAGCTAGCTATCTCCTGGAAGTCGAAGTTACCTTCAGCGGCCGCCACCGGTGCCTCCTACTTCCAGAAGATGGCACTGGTGCTCCCGTCGTCCATCATGCACTCTGGAATACAGAACAGAAACAAAGAAATGCCATTGGGCCCAAAAGTACATTCGTTGTCGTCATTGTCTATATGTATCCTTGAGAAACTATTCGACATGCCGTCTCTGCTGCCGCATAATCGAGTGCATTTGTCGTTAGACTGACTGTGCAATCTCTGGCATATTTCTTTCGTTTCTCTCGATCGTTCCGATACCACGCCCTAACGACTCGCAGAAAATTTACGTCGTATCATCATTTATCGCTAAGTAAAAGAAAAAAAAGATGACCGACGACCAATTCATCGCGATAAGTTGACACGTATATTACACGCTAACTTTTTACGATGTTTCGTAAGAATGTAACACACGGATGTGTCATATTTACTAGTCGTCGTGAAACATATGAGAAACATTGTTGAAATCTATTATAAACTTCAACAATATGTACGGCAAACCGATTCTTGCATGACAATTCATTTGAAAAGTTGCTCGTAGCGTGCGAGAACAATCGAGACGTCATTTTTCTTCACGTGCAAAACTTTCTGCAGCGTTACCAGCAGAATTAGAAAACTTTTCAAACGGCTCGCGCGCATATTATTAACTACATACTCGTTACGCTCGAGATGTAGAACTTGGGAATCGTCTTCCAATTACGGGACAATATTCTCATTAAACGAAAGTTTGAAAGTCGGAGATACACACAGTTGGTTGGGAGAATTTCAATCGGGCGTAACCGTTTTATCGCGAAATTTTACATTCCTCGGATAACGTGGCAGCGGATCGTGCTTTCGATTCACCGCGTTTCCCGCGTGAATGAACTTAATGACGCGTTCTCGCGAGGTTATGGAGATGCAAAATTGGCGAACCAAGTTAAAGGTCGTCGTCGCGTCGCGTCGCGGCTGCTAGACGCGAGCTCATTCCAGCTGCTGGCTTGACTCGCGCCTTCCAGCCAGGCTCCGGGGCACATTTAAGGATTTGTCTCGGGAAATTAGATTCTCGCCTGACTTGCAGCCTCGTTGCATCCCTGTTCTCCACGGATTCTTACCCCTTCGTCCACCCTACCCATTCTCGCCCACCCTTCTTCACTTTCTCACACTTCCTCCCGCCATTCCTTGACAGGGAATTCTCGTTCCTTTAGCCCCGAGTACTTTTCATCGAGCGTTTGTTCCCATTGTCGTGCCAGAACACCGTGGGGACCGAGAATTGAACCTTTGTCGCACGAGCTAAGTGTTAACGTGCCCTTCGCGTTCCCTTTTCCCGGCTAAGGCCTCCAAGAAATCGAGGAAGGAATTAACCCTCGGGAAATTATCTTCTCGCTGGACCCGGAGAACAAAGCGAACATACCGTTTGACACCGTGCTTCCTTTTATCGCGCCAGCTCGCTAACACAATGATCTTTTCTTTTTTTTCTTCCCTTTCTCTCTCTCTCTCTCTCTCTCTCTCTCTCTCTCTCTATTTTAACCTGCTGCTATTATTGCGTTGATTCGATTAAAGCGGCGAGGAAAATGATATTGGTGAAATTAAAGGTAAATCGTCGTCTCATTGCTTCCACGATTTTAATAAAGAAAATAACCCGAGCGTATGGAAAGGAATGAATTAACGTTCCTAGCTTTCTTACGAAACTCAACGTTGATTCGAACAACGTTTCAAGGCTTAAAGATTAAAGCTGTTCAATTCAATCACGCAGAGTCCTAAATATATCTATTTCTACACAGCAGGAGCGAGAAGCTTCGATGTGTACACTGCATTTTCATGATAATGTCCAGTCGGGTTCTACAGCGTAATTTTTATCTATATAATCGATCGATTCTCCGATATTTCGAAACTTTCATTTCTCTAAAAGTTGTTCGAAAATTGCGCGTGAAATGGCGTGAACTAATGCGCAAAAGTTTGAAGCGAGAGTCGAGCAATTTTTATCTGATGCTTATTTTTAATGTTGATAACGAAGCCTTCAGTTACGGAAGAGTTCGTACGTGAAATTGTGATGTACGTAAACATGCCGAGACCGTTGTACACGCGTAAAAATGCACAAGTACAATCCCAATTTCATTGGAGACACGATACGCCAACAATAACCGAAACCATGCGGTGCACCGCGCATAAGATCGCGACCCAATGGAAAATTTAGGTTCGCGAGTCAGAGTCAACGTTCGACGATACCGCGAAGAACTAGGTATTAAATCGTTGAATCTGGTATCGTATCCAGTTAATCATTTACTGCAGCGTAAATTCCTGCGTGCTTAACGAGCTTTCGGTCGTTAAATACGCCATAATTACTGACCCATACGTAACTTCATCCTGCGCCAGCCATCGTAGCTATTTACGACATCGTTTCCTCGGGCTGCGAAGAAGCACGTCGCCCTCTCATAATCCGCAAGGATTTCTTGCAGCGGCTTCGGACCGAGGCGCTTGCGTCACGTCGGCTAACTCAAAGTTGCCAGCAATGAAGGCAGCTTTCGAGAGTCCCGATATCCCAGGATACGTTTATCTGCTCGAACATAGTAGGGCGAGTGATGGCGGTGGAAGCAAGGTGGATCGCCGAGGGATCGAAACTTATCTACTTGCTCAACTAGCTGCTCCAGTACACCAGCTACCCTTATCCATTCGTGGGAACTTCGGCTACCCTCTCCCTCCCCCCTCCCCCCTCCCCGCCACGCCGAGTTCGTGCACAACTTCCACGCGAGATACGCATTTCTCAAATCTGTTTCCGTCGTTGTACACTTAATTCCGGCCGCTTTCGCGAGATGATCAATCACAGTTAGGTTCGAACAGCGGCGCGGGAAATCTTCCTCGACTTTCTTATTGCTCGAATTGTCCGCGCTTCGATGCTGCTTCGAAGAACGTGCCTTTAACGATCATAGAAGATTCGTCGATTAAGATCGATTCGTGATCGATACTCGATAGCTCTCAAGCACGTGTACCTTTTAGGGAAGAAATGGAATTTTTCACCTACGTACTTTCACGTCGTGATTTCACGCGTATCTTTCCCTTGAAGCGACACTGCAGACACTCTCTTTGCAAAAGGTTAAATTTCTCTGCAAGACGATATGCGATAGGGTATACACATACACCAGAAGACAAGTCGAAAGTATAGACGCGCAACGACAAAAGGATAGCGGCGTCGCGTCGCGTCGCGTCGGGTCGGTGCTGCGACGCCGCGCGAGATACGGAGACAGATCGTCGACGTTGACGAAGTTCAGTAACACCGTGATTGAAGTCTGCGACTACGCGGATGCGTGATGTACGTTGGTATACCGTTGCAGTAAGACGGTGGAAGCAGAAGCAGTGACAGCGTTGAGCCTCTGGATCACTCCTCCTGCATCCGCGTCAAGCTGGGGCTTTGTGGGGCCACACCGAGGCAGGCGACCGGAGATTACAATGGCATCTACGCCAGATTAGCATATGAATTACGGATCCCCCCCCCCTCATCTACTAACTCCCCTCTTTTCGTGCACGCCACTCTCTCTCTCTCTCTCTCTCTCTCTCTCTCTCTCTCTCTAACCCGTTTTCCGCTCCTTCTTCGGTGTCTCTCCTTGAATACTACATCCTTTCGCCTCTACCTCTACTTTCTTCGTCTTCCCATATACTTTGCTTCACCCTTTCCCCTGGGTTGCTCGCGATCTTCTTCCGCCCTTTGCACGATTTACTCCTCGTGCGCGTTTCTATTCAGACCCGTTCGAGCGAACGATTTCGAAGGCCAGCAACTTCACCGAATTGCTCGGTACAACGTTCTTTGGGTTCATGTTTCCGTGAATTTTCGGAACCGATATTTGGACGGCTTATTCGCAATATTCCATTATGCGTGCAGATATCTCCGCCGGATTTTGTCGCGTTTCATATACAAGTTTGAACGTACACAAGTGCGAACGCAACGGCAAAGGTACGGATGGAAATATAAAAATTGAGCTTTTCGCCGGAAAATCAGATAACTGTAATTTGATTGTAATATCTTTCATGCAATCGTTTCAATCTTATCCAATTATTTGATATATATATATATATATTTTTTTATTTAAAGCGTTATATTCAGAAAATTTACGAAACTGTTAGCTGAATAGTCAGTTGTTGAACTTTTTATTCTACCAAATCAAATAATTCGCATCTCATTCAATTGATAGTTTCAAAAAGATTTACGAAATTCTAAGTCGTCAATTTTGTATTCGAATCAAATAATGAAACACGCGTAAAGAGGCATTGACACATGTTCCAGTCAGCGAAGTTAATATTGACAAAAGTTGATGTGATATTTCGTGGAAATTAACCATCTAAATTGTTTCACGAGCATCAATTATTTAATTCTCATGAAAGGAGAGGCACACGTATATACACGCGCGTAATATATTTTATGATTAAATTTTATGCTTATCCGAGCATTCATGATTATAAATAGGTACTAATGCTATGCAAACTGGAATTATAAAATTATAAAATTATAATGCGAACTTGTATGAAAACCCCGCATTTCGCCGTGGAAATGTTTGCGACCACTGTTTGTGCAGTCGTATTTTCGTAGTTGAAAGTTTGCACGGCAAAACGTCGGAACTTGTTTTCAAAATATTAACATTGCAAATTTTCGTTTATTTCTGCATAATTTTCCACCGTTGCTTTTTCTATTGGACGTACGCGTAAATAATAGCAATTGTAAAACACGTAGGCATTTCTTTGATCTGAAAAGCGAAGATCGGTGAATCGAGCAAGTGAATTGGAAAACTTGAGAAACATATGTGCGTAGTTAGACACGTTGGGCGTGTAACTTTTAAGACGAAGTTACGCGACGTTGTCGAAATGACGAAAAGGCAGACGTATGCAGCAAGCAACAAAATAACAAAGTCCCTGTCATTCGTGAGGCCTAACACGAGGAGAAGAAAAATTAGACGAGGATTTTTGCATAGCGCAAAATATGCTAACGTACCGTTAAGGAAAATGTAGTCACGAATACAAGAGCCAGTTGTATCGCTGTATTTGTGTTTTATCTTTATGCCTGCCGCTACATCCAATGTGTGTAAACCTGATAAGCAGTCAATTGTTATCTTATTTTTTAATATATTAAGTTCGATAATCCATCGTCCGTGTATTTCATAAAGTTTAGCTGAAATTTACGCGGAAGCGTAAAAGCTTGTGTCGGTCGAACGATATATACATATACATACATGCATATATATATATATATATCGATGTAATATATGTTTCCAACGCCACGAAATTAATGAATAGTACCGTAACTCGAAAATGGTGTTGATACTGTATGGAAACGAATTTTTATCAGGATATGCTTTTTTGTGTTTGCTCGATTGAAAGTTACGTATGGGTTGTCAACGTATATTATCGCATGTTATAGCGAATGCTTTTCAATTCAATGAAAATATTTCATTGCTCGCTATTAAACCGGTTATTTTTTATTGAAGCTTTCTGATCGATAACGCAGCTTTTATTTCGAGTTACCATAAGCGAACGAATCGTAGCTTTTAGTAGTGACCTCTGTACGATAACCGTTTTCCCATCCTCAATAGCTTTCAAGAACTATAGAAAAGTATCAGAATTAGTTGACAACTTCGAAGTTGTTAGTCCTGCAGTACATAGACGTGCAGTATTCTACCTTTAAAAGATAGGCATCATTGTCGTAGGAAAAATTTTATTCCGTTATACACTCTGGATGCTAATAAAATTCTTTGCGCGTCAGTGTTATCTGAATGTACGCTAGAAAAAGTATCACAAGTTAGTCGTTCGGTTAGGTTAGAATTTGAAAAATCGAAAAACTACTGTCGCTTAAATACTTAAATTTGATCTTATTACTGAAATCTGATATCGTGATATACTGGTTCGATTGCCTGTTCTCACCTCCGCGGTTTTCACTGTCCGCCGGCTTGACTTGAATAGGACGGTTCATCTGCAACAGAAACAGGAGAGCAGTCTATTAGAATTTATATAGAACGCGACGAATCAGCTCGAATAATTAATTAACAGCGGCGTTTCGGCCAAAAATTTTGGCCAAATGGAACGGAAGAGAGGTTCCATTATTTACGCGCGAGTGCGGACTCGGTTGTACGTCTAGGTTCCGTCATTTCGCTCTTGTTTAAACGGCATCTCTGTCGTTGACAGGTCCGATTGTCAGGAAATAAAGGTAACGAATGGAAAACGGTGACGAGGAACAACGAGCGGGCGAGAGAATGAATTGCAGGGAAACAGGAGGGGGTTAGAACAAGATAAAGGAACAGAGGCTGGGAAAAGAGATCCTCTCTCGTCCTTTCTCTCGCCGTTTCGGTCCGCGAAAATGCGGAACTCCGACACTCGTCCTTCCGTCCTCACGAAATCTTTCGGTCCACTACGAACGGGTCGAGATCCCAGAGAACAAATAACATTGTTTATTTGTCGGACGGGTCGCGCGACCGCAGAGCGCTCTAGTTCATTCCTAGGGGATGAGAATGCATGATTCATGACGCAGGGGACACGGGACTGTACTCCGATTCCCTTTCTCTCTCTCTCTCTCTCTCCTATGCAACGACCTACCCCCTATCCTTCTCTCACTCTCTCTCTCTCTCTCTATTTTCAATTGGTCTTTCTGTCACTTCGAAACCTTCGCCGGCCCTCCCACAGATGCGTTACCCTGAAACTGTTCGCGGGAATTCTATCCAAAACTCTCCTTCGCGAACGTGAACGTGAGATATGAATTAGATCATAACGAGGTTACCTCCGTAACCTTCAGTCTTACTTAAAGATTAATAAGAACGCGAGTAACTTGTAACTTTCGAAAAACCCATGCGCAGAATTTTGTGGAAGAAAAATCGGTGTACGGTTCGACAAAGGAGGAATACGTAACTCTTTCAAAGCCGGCAGCACGAAAAGCAACGCAGCCGTGCAACTTTGGACGATAAATTTCATTGGACGCTCGAGAATCTGTTTCTTAACGTGGGCATAATATGGCCGAGCATCGTGACCATCTGTCTTCTGACTCGATGTTTTTTTTCTCTCTTTTCCTTTTTTTTCTTTCCTTCTTCTTCATTATGCACTATCTCCCATAAGAATAGCGGGGAGAGAACTCACTGGGGTAGAAACATACGTGGCAACCCCGAAACTTTTTCCCTGCATGCACGTCAGATACCAAGAGGGGTTGCTTCGCAGGGGTCAGTGCCACGACCACGTGGATCTCGTGCAGACGCTATACCCCTGGAAGCGCAGCAAAGATTTCCGGGTTCAAAGCCCGCTACGTAGTACGTTGTTCCTTAACCTTTCAATTAAATCTTATTTTATTAACGTTCTCTATCTTTGTATCAACCTTCGAACCGTAATAACCGTCGGGGAGGAAATCCCTTTCCTCTAATTAAAGAAACAGCAAAGATAGACACGACGACGATGGGCCTATACGTACGTGCATACGTACGTGCCTTCAAGAACGATTTATGACATTAATTGCCTTGGTAAGTTACATACATTATTTTTATCTAAATCACCTCGAAGGCTACAACGACACATTACACATAGACGGTACATCTAATTTATTCCTCCTAAGCGTAATGGAGTATTAAGCAAGGTTTAACGTACACTGGACGCCTGACGATCTGATTTTCACTAATGGAGAATAAATTACTGCTATCGCGCGAGCTCGTAATTCTGCTGGCCGTCGAGGGATCGATTAAATTGTAATGTAACTAGCATGAGATACGTCTCGAGAGAAGGCAGTCGTGATTGCTTATTGTTTAATGCTCCGTGGATGTTAGGTGTAGGCTGGCGGGTACGAAACGGGCATGAAACGCGCGGGCAAGCGTAAGAGTGAGAGCGTAAGTTTAAATAAACAGGGAAATCGATGGTAGCGCGAGAGGAAAGTATGGGAAGGAACGAGAACCGGAAGACGCGTGGTTTCACGAATAATGAGGGAGAACGACGAATAAGGGGGAGCGGGGACTAAGGGCAGCGGGTCACTTTAAGCACTGTCCTCTTGTCAGGAAATTAAACTTTGAACCGAGCACCGGCTATTAAGCGTTTGTTGTTGTCTCGTTGTCAGGGGAAACCCGTGTCCGTATAGATACTGGAACTGAGATACGACGTTCTGCCCCTCTCCCGGGTTCTCCAGGGAAGTTTAACGCTGAATGCATCGTGTAAATGTCACTTACGACCCAAGGGATCTGTACCAGTCAATAACGATCACCAACCGAGACTTCTACGGACTGTATTGCGGTATGGACGTGAGGGCGATTAACGTAGACTAGCATTAACTACTGCTCGTTAACGGTAGCTTCACGGCCAAATAGTCTCACCTCTCCCACCTCGTGGTCGATCAACATCGGTGAAAGTCAATGATTTCGTCGAATTCGCTGACTTTCAGAACGTCTGTACAGTTGAGAGTGTAAGTTGGCCTTCAAACAGTAATTTATAATCATAAATTTTGTCGATTTTTATTTTTTATTTATTACAATTAACGGTGACTTTATAGTTTTTATAGCAGCGGATTTTAAATGCTCGTTAAAAGATATCTTCATCTGTGAAAAACTGCGACAGCGAGAAATATCTTTCATGAAAATATCGACGAACGTTGCCTATTAATCGATGCGTCTTAAGTTCTCTTAGTTTTACGTAGACGTAAAAACAAGAAGTTGTGAAATATTGGGAAAGGCAAGTGGAAAGGTAACGGGCCCGTGAACTTTCTGTGATGCCTAAAAATACACTCCAAGGTTGTGAATTCAGCACCGCTAAAACAGGGGAATAACACGGACCGCGCCTTTATTTAACGATTTTGTTGCGATCACGTGCCGACTCTTCGACAATTCGTGTCGTCGTCGACCATGTGCACTCAGAAAATCGATTCCCTTGAGAGACACCACTCAAGATGGATGGTAATAAGTAAATGTGTTTGCTTAGCCCATAGCGCGCATCACGAGCAATTAATTAAGCTCGATTATCTATGTACACTGTGGGAAGCGGGTCTTGCTTCTGCCGGATAGATGCTGAGTAATAGCCATAGGAAATATATCGCGTAATCGTATCTATTGTATTTAATTTCATTTCAACAGCGTAACGCCTTGGAACGAAAATGGAACGGCGAGCGTTGTTTTACGAAACTGTACATAACCTGCCAATGGTGGGACCAATTTTGTATATCGACCATTTCAAAACTGAAGGATTCAATGGCAATCGCGTATAGTATAATAAATATTATCAATTTATAAAAAAGACATGATTTTCTCAGAAAATTCTATGCTAAATCGTAATTATTTTAATTGGTAATTAGATTCGATGGTAAATGGTAATTACTTTGAATAATCTATTAATTCATCAGTCCCTGTTTTGAATTAATTTGAAACATTATATTAATTTGGGATATTAATATCGCGCACGTTTATGACTATGATTAATGAAACGAATAATTGATGAAAAAATATAAGAGGAGCAATGTGAAAGCTTTCTCGAATCTTATGCATTTTTACATATGGTTAGTGATCGAATTCGATATTTCGACGTATAAATCAACGATCAAAGCAGATACTGAAGAAGAATCCATCGAAAACAAAGCTTATGAATCCAATTCCTTATTTCTGTTACTGTTTACAATTTTATCTCCCAACAAAGACTTAATCCTGCAAATTTTTATATCATTTTTCACTTTTCGGCGCAGATGTCCAGCCAGGTCCAACTTTAGAACAATTCTTAAGTACATTTTTCAAAAATGTCGAAAGTATCATTTCTTATATCCCTCACATCCCTTTTCACATGTTAATGTCAGATTAAATCAATGTTCGTAATTAGAAAAGTTGATTCAGGAAAGTCTTCAATTACCATTAATGAGACAAGTCTTTATTATATATATATATATGACAAAGTGCACGACTTAGTCGATAGTAGACAAAATATCAAAAAATCGAGCACAGATGCAATACGTGCTCCTCGTTCATCGAACACCCTATACACAGATATACATTCCAACGACGCGCGACGTTAAATCGATTTAAAATGACGAGTTAATCACTGTACGTTTTCAAGTACCGATAAAGCCGAACGAATTTCTCCTTGGAACGTAACGGGAGACAAAATCCTGATGGCGCGCAATTAAATTAACCGCGTTTAGGTCCCTCTTGCTCCTTCGCCTCGAGTAACCCAGTTCTTTTCTCTTACGGCAAGTACGATTCCTAGAAAGCCACGCAAAATCCAGATAGGGGATAGGTGGAGGCTGATAACTGCCGAATTGAATGGTGAATGCCGCTTCGGAAATTGAATAAGCTATCGTGTCTGAGCCGAGCCGTCGAGCGAAGCCCGGTATTTGACCTGGCTGCGTGCAATCAATGTACTGATTGGAGATAAGGGCTCACCCTGTAGCCCCTGGCATCCTCTCCGGCATGATTTATATACGTACGGTCTTCGCCGGCGATGTATTCATTACTTGATTACCCTTCGGCAAGTTAATACCGTCGTGACCGTGTAACGAGCCAGATATCAGGATACCTTGCAGTCTGCTCATCCCCAATTTATGATCGACGTATTCTTCTTTTCGCTGCGAGCTCTCTACGAGTATCTAATTACATCCATTCTCTCGTATCCCAATTGTTCCTTTTCTCTTTTCTTTTTCTTTTTCTCTCTCATTAGGCTTCGCTAATTTGTTGGTTCTTTCGAGGTTCGAGTACGGTTTGAAGATATACGTTAAGACAAAAGAGGCCGAAGTAAAGCGAAATATAGACGAAATGTGAAATTGTGTGTGTGTGTGTGTGTGTGTGATGTGTGTCTCCTCCTTTTTGTTTTTTTATTTATTAAAAGAAAATAATACTCGAATAACATGGAGAAGCGTCGAGAGCAGTAACACTAGAAAGATTCTGCAATTGAGAAGGATGCGATGAGAAAGAAACATTTGACTCGGGTGAAAGTTTTGGGGATATGATCTTGCGAGAGAGACAGTATGATAAATCCAGTTTATCCGCACTCTTAAGTCGGGGAATCAGCGGGCGCGGCGGCAGCGGAGGCACGGCTGGGTTCGAGTTAACTTCGATAATTTGCCGCACGCGTATCCAGCCGGAAACCGTGCTCCGCGAAATCTGTACCCGCGCTTGTACCGCTAATACAGCTAATTTGTCGACTGCTCCAAAAGCAAATGCTCTTCTCTGTTCACGTCGGATGCCACAGAGGAGCGTAGCGGTTCAGATTGCCTCCTAGCATATTACGTCTAAATGGATTCTAGCCAAGCTAATTGCCAAATTAATTGAAATTCCAAAATGAATCGAATCATTTAAACGATCGAGTCCCGCCCGCTTCGGTTTCACTCTGTTTTTAAAAGAACCAATCGTTGCTATTTCTGCGCGCGATCAATAATGAAACGTATCTATGAGAACACGATCATGGAAATCATCGCGCTCGCGAAGTAGAGAGAGAAAGAGAGAGAGAGAACTCTCCTATTGTTTCGACGGTGACAGTATTGCGTACAATTGCCAAATGAATTTGTCCGTCATATCGCACGGTTAGCGAGTTATCAGCGTCACTTTTTTTTATGCCGACAAACAATGTGACTTCGGCTCAGTGATAACTCATATTGAAACTTGGGTTACGACCAACGTGGTATGAATAAACACGCACCTGCGTCCACGGTGCGTTCGAACATTGCTTGTCTGTCTACCTGTACGCTAGCTTGCTTGCGTGTTTTCATCGTGATTATAAATAGGATTCACGTTTCATTGTCAGGCGCGAGGTACGTCGCGATTGAACGTAACGCCGCGTAACGAACGTGGCTATACTCGTGTGTGTGCGTGTGTGCGTGCGTGCGTGGCTGCAAATGTAGATTTCGGTGTTAGAAAATGTGTTTCTCATTGCTCAACAAAACATATGTGCTAGGAACCTTGTTTAATCTCTTAGCTACGAATAACGAGTATACTCGTCATGAAGAAATGGCAATTTTTTTTGTGTAATGACGAGTATACTCGAAAATATGCGAGAAAAGTAATTGCAATTTGTTATTAATAAATATTAATTAAGTTAAATAATAAAATTATTGATCTTTCAAAGAAACTAGTTGTTTCCTTATAATTTAAAAGCGGCAACACAGCTAAGAGATTAAGAGATATGTGTTTGACATGTTAATATTAAAATATTTTGCGTACAAATTATTATCATTAGATTCATAACATTTATATTTATAAATATATATTTATACAATTATATTTCTATTTAGACAGAAATCAATATTAATTTTGACAAAAGTATCCGCATTTTTTAAGCAATTGTAGAAAAGAGGAAATCGGAGTAATACCGGCGGATTTGATTATTTTAAGATTAACGTTACTAATGATAACGCGGCTTGTCGAGGAAAATATTCTATAATTTATGTCATTCCTCGAGCAATCGAATTGGTTTTCTCGTGTACGTATATTTTCAGATGATTAAAAGCGGAAACGATTGTTCGTTCATTCGTTTGACGATACTTTCAACGTGCACGGCGTAATTTTAAAATTATAATTTGCATTTCGCGATATGGATATTTCTGTAATTAACAAGAATGCAATAATTACTGGACATGATTTCTCCGTTTCGTTATAACGTCAATATTAAACGCTATGTGTAATTATTCCTTGCTGTTTTTTTTTTTCTTTTCTTTTTTACCTTCGTAACGCTGAAACTTGTAATTGAAATTCGAACAATATCTCGTATCACGGTCTTATATAACAATACTGGGAATGACAATTTTATAGAAATCAGTGACAAATGTAATAAATAGCAGCGAATCGTTCCTTAAATATCCAAAATACTATAATAAATCTTCAATATTCAAATAATGAGAAAACGAGTCTAATCCGACTCCGGTTCAACGTAAAATTTCAGACACTTACGTCTTGCGAAGAACGAAACCTTCACGTAGATATATGTTTCTTAACAGTGAAACGAACGATCCCTGTTATATTCACAGTAGAATATGATGCGCTGTTCCGACATCGAATTTTTTACGCAACCACGCCTCTCCGACGCGAAACATCCGGTCGCCTATCCAATTCCTCGCTCCTTTTTTTCCTTTTTTTTTTTTTCATTCCTCTACCCCCACCGATTCCCGATCACTTTTTTCCCTAACACTCTACAAATATTTGAACGCCGGCTACAGCCCCGCCAAAAGAGCATTCGAGTCGAGTGAGCTTTCGCATCCCCAGGCCAATCACCGTTCACCGATTCTAATCTAAGCCAATACCTGGGTGCTCATTAAATGTCAAACGTTATTCGTTCCCTCTATTTCGTGACGCCGACGGCGACGATGCCGACGTCTACGTCGATCGCGGTGTTACTGCCGGTGGTCTATCAGACGGACGTTCGAAAACCACTGCCAACACGACTTTCGCAAACACTGCTTTTGACATGGTTTCGTGTTTTCGCGTATGCGGTTCGCGGCTTAAATTTGCGGACCTCGCGTTAGCGTATCGTCGAACTCTGTGGTGAAATGTAGCTGATTCGTCAACCCGTGAAACGAAATCATAGATTAGTAGCTTCAGATGATGTTTGGTAAAATAATGACACGTCATGTACACTGTCCTTTGTAAGTACGTCGATTTTATCGTCGATTTTTATCATGTGACAACATTTAAAAGTAAATTTTATCGCGTCAGAATATCACGTGATACGATAGCTTCAACAGAAAGTAACTTTCGTCTTGACTGTTTTCATCAAAAATTTTGTAAATAGGTTATCCTGCATAAAATACTACGTGAAATAAAAAAAATTACCTATTGCAAGTCAATCAGTGGCATTTCTTTCCTTATTGCAAAATGCTGAAAAATGATGCATTTATTTATTCTGACATCTCTATTTATTATTCCTTTATTGATAATTGTATGGCAAGACATTCTGCGTGTATTATAACTATACAAATATTTATCTTCCTCTCTGCGCTAAGCTACACGTTATTTCTAATTTTTGATACCAGTCACAATACTCTGTAGATTAACTCTCTCTTGCACTGGATCTCTCAATTCCTTTGTTTAAATCCTATAATTCTTCCACTTGCAATACATAATTTTAATTTCATTGCCGTTTAAATTTGTGTAAATCTTCAAATTTTCTGGTCAGAGTAGTTTTATCTGTTAGAGTATTTTATTTATTAGAGCAGTATAATATCAATCTTTTTATAAAGTCCCTTCAGTTTTTACTAATCGGCAGATTTTTCCTGTAACGTCGTTGTTTCGTATCAAAATAATATCGTGCCGAGATGTGACAGTAAGAATCAAATCGTGTAAGAAAATTGCCATCAAATAACAGTCACGTTTTCGCGAAATGTGTCGCTAGATGTGCACAACGCGGTGGTATAGCTTTTTCGAAATAATACAATTCCGATCGATCCAAGTCCCGTCGCGCGGATATTTCCCAAAATATATTATATATTGTATTATATATATTGCGTGCGTGTATATCAATCAGTATCGCGCATTTCATATCTGTGTCCAGCACGATGGTTAAGTTGGAGAACGGGTGGTCTGGTTTTAGGATTGATGAGCCAAGCAAAGCAGCGGAGCCATGTGGCGAGCTACATTACCACGGCGTTATGCGCTGGCACATTCACGTGTGCTGCTGCATTAATTGATGTACGTCTCTGCATCAACACTAGCCCGCCTTCTCGTGAGAACCCGTCATGTGTTCTGTTCAATGTTTCCGATACAAACGCGTACTGTGTATGTAGGATGGGCAACGTCAACGCGAAGGAAGCTCCGATCGACAGGAAGACAGGTAAATGGACGCGAAGCCACCCGATCGAAGGTACATCGTTTATCCGAGATAATTTATTTCGCTCGGGCAACTAGGTCGCATATTACGTAAAAACGGTGCATCTCTCTCTCTCTTTCTCTCTCTCTCTCTCTCTTTCTCTTCGCAAACGTCGATTAATCGGACAAAATCCGCCCCAACGATCATTTATCGACCCCTCTAGGATTTCTAGATCGTAATTGACTTTCCAAATTGATTAAACGTACCTTTTACACATTTCGTTGAGCTGCGTTTTCACGTTCGTGAAAATCTGACGCATCGAGTTACAATTCTTTGTTTAAATTGCTGTACAAATACCAGTAAACGCAACTATTGCATAATTACTAATGAACATTGCCAATGACAAATGTCACGGGATAGTAATAATTTTTGCGTAGAGCAAATAAGTTCGAGCAACGTGGCAACGAATCTCGAAGCACAAGTGTAACAACCGTGAAAATTTCACTTCGGGCGTCGGCGTTAATTTCTCCGGCTTGGTGAGTATCGCGGCGCATCATTCTCGATACAATAGCTAAATTGTACGAAGTACTTTTTTGTCTCGTCAAACATCTCGGGAACGGGAATGGAAACGAAATTACACGGGGGGGGGGGGAAACCAATATCTTGATTAAAGCATCGTAGAAACCGTTTGGCACATCCGGCAGAAGCGCCGGAAGTTTCAAGTTAACGGAGGAAACAATTCATTTTATCGCGTTCCACTTGATAAGAGTCCGGGGGAAAAAAGAAAAAGAAGAAGAAGAAGAAGAAGAAGACTAAAAAGAAAAAAAAAAAAAAGAGAGGAGCTCGAAATCCCTTCGTAATAGGTGCAGGATCGATCGAGGTTGGATTTAGCCGCGTTATCTGCCGGTTGATAAAGACTCGCGGGATTCGTGGAAAACAGGTTGGAAGCAGGCTGGAACGTAGACACGCCCGCTATCGAGCAGCTGCGTTTCTTCGCGCGCGGCCGCACGTACGCGCGCCTAATGCACGGCGGCACACGTACGTATGCGTGCACTACGTGCACACGTGCGTTCGAGCCCGGTCCATATGCAAAAGCGGGGGGGAGGCGAGGAGGTACTATTGTAAACGTTCCGCGTACAGCCTGTACAACATATGGATACACATAACGTAACGGTTGCGCACATGCCGCCAGAAATAGCCGCGCGTACAGAAACAGGCGCACGAAAATCTTTTACGAGTTCGATACGCTTGAGCGAGCAGCCGACGTGAAGAAAGACGGACGATGCATGAAAATTCGCGGTCGCTCGCAAACTCGCGTTGATGCGTGCGTTTTCGCGGCCCCGTTCATCGGAACGCCTGCACCGGCACCAACACCTCTGTTTTCACGATCGTGTTACTCGCTAGTCACACGTTGTGTGCGTGTGTGCGTGTGTGTGCGTGCGCGCGCCAACAATTTCGGAATTTTCTTATCATATTCAATAACGCGCAAACGCGTTTTATCTTTGAGAGGTGCAACGGGAACGGGTTTCGACGGTAATCGATCGCAGACAATCCGTTCGACAATGTTGGCATTAATTTACTCGAGTAAAAATTCTCACTCACCATTTGCAAGTCGTTCCGACGCGACGATACAACTTCCACTATGTGAACCATTGGTGACAATTTCGTGGCGTGCGTGTGAACGATTTCGCGAAAGGAAACAAACTGGACGGTGTTCTCTCTCTCTCTCTCTCTCTCTTTCTCTCTCTCTCCTGGCGAGGTACGCGTCTACGTTGGCGAAACGAAGGAAAATCTATCGTTTGAAAGCGTTTAGTTCACTGTCGACGTGCGACGACACGCGAGCGCGACCCGACGATCACCGCGCAGGACGACACGAGCGTATTTAATTTGTCGCGCGTTCGCGCGCCGCCGAGAATCACCGAAGCGTCGTTTTATATTGCACGTGTTTCCGCCCGCGATTTTCCACTGCATGAAAGGAACACCGGGTCAGACTGTCCCTCTCTCTCTCTCTCTCTCTCTCTCTCTTTCCGTTTATTCCCCACTATTCTTTCTTTTTCCTCGTTGCACACGCTTTTACTAAGATATCTCGCGAACGCACGTATTCGGATAAAGTGCGCGGGCTTTTCGCGTCCGTTCGGATGGTACGTACGTGTATGTGTGTGTACGTGTGTGTATGTATGTATGTATGTATACGTGTGTGAATATACGTGCGCGTACGTACGTGGTGGAGAGTCACCTTTCGGGATAGAGAAAGAGGGAAAGAGCGCGCGACGAGAGTGCGAAGGAGACGAAAGGGATAGAGCTACAGATAAAACCCCGAACGCAGCTCGTCCGCGACTGATTCCCCAGGCCTACACGCACCCTCTAGTTTTCTCCCTTTCAACCCCCACTACCCACCCTCCCGGCCGCCATCCCCCTTCTTCCTCCTCTCTCCCTCCTTCCTACTCCCTTCTAACCCCTCACCCATCACCCCTCTGCGACCCTGTCGGCCCTTTCTCCTTCCGATGTCCCCCTCTTTGACTCTACGCACCCTCTGAGAGAAAGCCCACGCACCCTCGTAGCAGCCGATATATATATATATATATATATATATATATATATATATGTATGTATGTATACATATATATTCTTCTCGGTCTCTGTCTCTCTTTATCACTACCCCCTACTACCTTTTCTCTTTCTCTCTCTCTCTCGCTCGCTTCTACCGCCTGTCGTTCCTATCTCTTTCCCGCTTTCCGTCCATCTCTCTTATTCCATTGGCAATCCCTCGCTACCCCCTCGTCCAACCACCTCACCACCAATCTCCTATCGCCTCTTTTCCCTTTTGCTGCTTCCACCGCTTCTGTCCTTGTAATTCACCCTCTGTCTTCCTTCGTAACCGAGGCTCTCGATCCCGTCGTCTTTGTCCTTTCGATCGTCTCTGTCTATCTCGTCTTATATCGATGAAACCCCATAGCATTTGGCCAATCAAAGAAGCGCGCGAGCGCTTTCTAGGACCCCATGTTGGTGTCCCCGAAAAAGAAAGAAAACCGGGACACGGCCAGGCTTTGGAAGGTACTAAGGGTCGGGATTCTATCCCTGGAAAAGAGGTATATATCTATGGGTCTCCACATGTACACGCACGCACGCACACATATTGTACAGATATATGTATATAATATATATATGTATAAATGTATATGTATACATGTATGCCGTACGCGCAAAAAGGGAGACTCCCAGCGAAGCCGTAATAGGAAAACGTTCCTCGTGGCTTAGGTCTTCTTCTTCGTGAGACGAGATGAAATGATATCTATTAGCACGGATCACGAACAACGGCCTCCGACGCGAGCAACTTTCTTACCCAAAGACGTTGTTTCGATTATTTGCTTCCTCTCTTTGAACAGTTGCTACCGTTTCCTCAATTATCCGTCGTCTATCAGATCTGTCGAGAAATTTCCTCACGAAGAATGTATGTCACGATTGATCCTGGATTGTTAGCTGTCGTTACGTGTAACCGCGCTCCGTTTTTTCCTCATAGTTTATTAATTTCCTTGAAAATCTTCATCGAATGGGTTTTCTTATAACAAAAGTGACCATTGGAATCTCCATTCAGAGATTGTTTTACCGTAAAACTATGATTCAACGCGCTTTAAAAGGGACAATGTCAACTTTCGAATCAATGACTTTGAATTAATAAAGCCTCAAACGATCGAAGTGTATTTATGCCACATTTTTCACGTCTAATTGTTCTCGCGAGCAAAAGCGTTACCGGCATAACTCGAATATTTTCACTTTATCACACATTATTGCATAACTGAAAGGAACTTGGATGCAAAGAATTTTACAAATTGGAATTTCGATTGTTGAAACATATCTGAAAGAATAGAAAATTTCAAGCATTTCGATATTAATATTCTTTTTTTATCGTCGCGCGATATTACAATCGAAAAATAATGTTCCTCTCGTGTCGTATAATTGAATATGTGCATATAAACGCGTGTTTCAAATGGAACAAAAAAATATCAGAGAAATAACTTTCTCCTTCCTCTCGATAGGTCCCAAAAGAGAAATCGAGTCGATGGCATTACGACGTGGAAGTGAAGCACGAGAAGCTATCAACAGATAAGCAACATCGCGAGCAGAAACGTTGGTCTGCAACTTTTCCCACTCTGTAAGATCTCACGGTTGTAATCGTACCGAATATCCACTTGATAGTTGAATATTTCCCGTGAATTTTCTACAATTTGAACGAATACGTTTCAGTTAAATTTATAGGGACGTTGACTGATCCATAGTAAAAGCACTCGAACTTCAGCGAAATTCGCGAATGATAATAAATGAACAGCGCTTGCTGTCTTTCGCTGTTGCCCCTTCTGCCGTGACGCGTGGGAAACGGAGGAAAGGGAAAAATTGGTCGATGAGGCGACGCGTCATCTCGGACTCGAAGCTCGAGGCTATTCACTGTACCGGAAGGTCATTGAAATTTCCCTCGTTATCAGAGTGATTTCGCCAGGAGATACATCTCCCCCGTGAACTTGGAACCGTATAAGGAGATAAACTCGGATCAGAACGCATCGAAGGAAAAGGGAAATATAAAGCACGCGAATGGAGAGGAAGAACGCGAAAGGACCTGCAGTTAACCTCTCGACTTCCGCCTTCCTCTCCCCACTTTGCCCAGGGATTTGTTGGTCCAGAAGGACCACTCGTACGTACATTCGCAAAACTCTCTGCCGACTTCTCCTCGCTGCCCCCCTTTCTCTCTCTCTCTCTCTCTCTCTCTCTCTCTCGGCATCCCCCGTAGCTCGCGTTTTTAAAGGGCGCACAAAAGCCACCGGAAATTGCTCCCGGCTCTTCCGACGTTACGGACGTTCTACGCCTGTCTTTCTCTCCCGCAGCCTCTTTGGTTCTCCTTCGGTTCTCTCCTGGTTCAGCCGCTCGTCTCTTCCTTCTCTTCTGTTTCTTCTTTGCTTTTCTCCATCGTTCTTTTCCCTCTCCTTTCCCGCCATCGACGACTTCACGAGCAGGTACCTACCGAGGCGGCAAGAGTTCCGATAATGGCGGATTTGGATAGAGAAAACCGCGAATGAAGCGCGCGCGTCGAACGATCCACGGTAGAGAGAGCTGGCTTTAACGAAGCACGCTCTCGCTTGGGTATATCGCGCGAAAGATCTGTCTGCCAACGTTCTGATACGTCGAGTCGCGCCACGATCTACTTTTCGAGATTTCCCGATCACGCGTGATTCTCTCCCTCCGCCTGCTGACAACACGTCGATTCAGTGTCGATCGTTCTCGCCAGTCCGTGAAACCGGAAGTAAATTTTGTGCGCGCGCCTAATATCAATTTCGCGGTGCGTTCACTTCGGTGTTAATTAACGGCGTTATCGCGAACCAGTTCCCATTCGTTTGTTCACCCTTCCGTTCGTTAATCTTCCATTCTTTATTCGCTCAGCAGTCAGTGGTAACTGAAAGTGCTATCTCCGCTTCGCGTTTGAAGATTACTTCGTCCCGCGCAACAGCGCAGATCGACTTTATCGAGGGCGATATCAATGAGGCGCAACATCTTTCGAAACTGTTGACAAAATATTTACTTAACGACAGAGGAGAAGATGGGAAACGGATAGAGAGAAAGGGGGCCAAGTGAAAGTTGGCGAGGAAAACTTGAACGAACCAGGCCGCCGTTGCTTTTTGATGACTTCGGGGAACTTCATCTCTCGGCGAGATGAGACCTAAAAAGGACTTGGAAACTTAAATGTTGATATGGAAAGTAAGAGATCTGGGGCGTTATGGATTAAGCGATCAATCCCCGTAGGCGATGACAGACAATTTATGACTGCGAAATACAACGGAGAAGGCGTCTCACTTGGAACCGACGTAATAACCCCAATTATGGCTCCCGGCTAACGATTTCACGTAACGTCGCTTGGAAACGTAAAAAAATTCTGGCCGTTTAATTCGATTAATTCGACGAGAAGTAGAAATTGAAGAGCCAAGCGAATGAATGAACGACCACTGTCAACGAGCGATCGATGTTTCGTCGTCCACCACTGTCGCAAAATATTTCGATACGACCGATTTCTTTATTCGGGTATTAACGATGTTTCAAAGATGTATAGTTTCGACGTGCGATCGATGCATATACATACACATAAGCGAGGAACGTGCGGACAGCGAGAACGGCGGCGAACGTGCGCATTAACAATTAATCAAGCGAGTATTTGCATTTTTTGTAAGAAAAAGCTGATCTTGTTGACAGACATTTGTTTACGTCAGCGGGGGCTGACGTATTCGTGATGCTTTTTCGTAACACGCGAGGACAAATGATCGAAATGCACGAAGCTTGCACTCGGCTGGTTACTTGCTCGCGCCAATTCGGCAGTGAGAATCCCGTGACGTAATCGCACGCGATCGATTACGTCACCGTGGTGGCAGCTCAATGCGAAGTCGATCGATCTCCCATAAATTACGGATGATCCTCCACTAACTACGAGACGTCCACTCATCCCCTATCAAGCACGGTTCGCCTGTCGAGTTGCGGGTGCAACGACTAAGCCCTCTATCTGACCCTTCCAGACCCTTTTCGTCTCACGAATCTTCATCGGGATCCACTCGGCTATGTCATACGCATTCATTCTAATAACTGGCATTCGCGTCTAAACCATTTGTTCGGGGAAAAGCCTAAAAAAACCCGGGGCGCCAGGAATTCCTTTCGACACGGGCAGCAAGGAACGTTTCAGTTTTTATCTTCTCTCTCTCTCTCTCTCTCTCTCTCTCTCTCTCTCTCTCTCTTTCCTCCCTTTCTGGCTCGCGATTTAAAAAGGGGGGCAGTTTGGGATTATCTTCTCGACACGTACGATCCTTCATAACCTCGTAACTGATAGAGATATTTACGCGTGGCGTTGCCTCGCGTTTTTTTTCCTTCTTTCCCTTTTGCGGGCAATATTTCAGAAAAATTGCAGTTTGAATCGCGGTGTCGAGTTTGAAAGTACAGCACCGACATCGTGACTTTTTTTCCCCTCCCCCCTTCCTCCCCGCAACCCTGCCCTCCCACCGGTCCATTTGTCACGCATACACGTCTATCATAAATCCCCCGGTCGGTGGTCAAATTGCGCTGAAAATTATGTGCCGTGCAGGACGGGATTCCCAGGATAATTATTGAATTTTTCAAAATGCTCCGGGGAACTGGATTCCCGAAAATTGATACTGGCCGTGATAGATCGTTCTCGCGTTGGAAAAAAAAAATCGCGTTAGGAACGGTTACGAACTGCCAAAACTGTACTCGGTGTTCAACGCCGGCGCGGTGAATGCTAATACAGATATATCGATGCAAAGGAAGTGGATTTTAACGTTCTCAAGGGTGATATCGATTCCGTGTAGCCAGAAGTACCGGTCTCCCGAGGATACTGTAAAATCTGATCACGAACGATATTATCGCGATACGTACATCCGAGGCAGATATTATTCATATACCGTGTACCCTCGTGAAGAAGCCACAGGCTATGGTGGATGTGCCCGTGGACTCGAGGCAACCCTCGCCGGGTAACTCACGGCAGATCCTTTTACCGCGTTTCCCGGTACCCAGGTCCGCGATTAGCGACCCTTCGTAACTCGTTCCACGGTACTCGTTCCTACCATTTCTTCGGTCTATGACTCTTCGATGTCCTCCTCCCGTGCTACCCTCCCACCCACTTTCCTCCCCCGATTCCCATCTTCCTCGCTTTATGACACTCTTCATTCGAATCTCTCCTCTTGCTCATTATTCGTTTAGTTCCCGTTTTTTAACGAGCACTTTACCGTCTTCCTTTATATCGGCAAATCGCAAGTGCTTGCTTCTCCAACGTTCCTCCGAATACGGTCTGTGTCCGTCGACGTTTCCGATTCGCGTTTTTTTCCCGCTGAGTGTCGCGGCGTTCCAGCGAAAGAAAAGAAAAAAAAAAAAAGAAAAGGGAGACGCTTGATGTTTCCCTCTTTCGCAAAAACAACGTAGAATCCACGGTGTGCACGGATGCTGCACCCCTTTTGTTTCGACAGTCTGATACAGAGCCGTATCTGTGTCGCGTGTTCCGGTGAAAATCATTCCGGCGAAAACGAGGCCGTGAATATTCTGTTTCGTAGTGAAAGACCTCTGCTGATTAGCCGTTTATTCTGAACGAATACATTAACCTGTTGAGAGACCGCTGCCCGAGCACCGGGAACGCCGCGTTTTATCTCAAAAGCCAGAAGGCAGAGGTGGAAAGCATCGATTACGATTGGAGCTTCGGCCGGTGACCGACCGATTGAACGTCGAAAAAGCGCACCAGGGTAGAAAGGTAGCCAGCGTTTCAAAGGGGAGAAAAAAATTAACAGACACCGCATGCTTCAAGGGTGGACTCCGGGGCAAAAGAGAAGGGGAGAGATCTATCGATGCTAGTCCAGGTGCGTTTGGAAATTTGGCAGCCTGTGCGAGATGAAAGTTTCAACGCGCGCCTATCTAAAATTAAATCTCGTATATTTGTTACTTCGATTTATTCCCTTCCGATTATTTACATTCTCGCGATACCTGTCTGTATCTTAAGAACGCAATTCACGCGTGTATTATTCGAAATTTCATTTAACGAGAAATTTATAGTTCGTTCACAAGTCTTTATCAAACAAATTCGAACAAATGTAAAAATATTCTTCGAAATGTTCGATAACACGATAGCACAATGCTAGACGTTCCAATGCGTATGACATAATCTCGTTAAATTGTACTTGCGTACAATATGTACTTCATACTCTCATTAAATTGAACTCTACCTTGAATTAAACATTTTCGTAGGACGATTTGAAGACAGATCTTGTCTTTTCTAAACATTTTGTTACTGCATCTTTGTCTTGTTTACGTAATTAATCGTATTATTCGCACAATTTTACGCAGAGAGATCGCGCCAGGATTATTTTTTCAAATGATATTTCAATTATTTTCTCAGAAATTCTACTCTCTCCGAACGAATGGTAGGTAATTAATTTTCTAGATCAAATTAGGTTAAACCGTGTCCTCGTGTCTTTCGTTTCATCCCCCACACTGCCAAATATTGGCCATAAATAATGGAATTATGTAACAGCGTCACCACGAGAGGGAACAAAAAATCATTTCGTTCCGAGCCAACTTCTCCTACTCCCCCACTTTGATTTCATTGTAGCGTCGCGCCGTGCCGCTTTACGATCGTTTCGACGTTTGCTTCCGGGTAAAATATTACGCGCTTTGAAATGTATCAAAGCACGTTGAGAGGATCGGAAGAGAAGTCTTGGACTACGGGCAGATCTTGCATTCCGATAATGCCGATCGTCGTTCCTATTGTCAACGTTCTCGGCGTATTGTCAACTGAAATGAGTGTGTTACTTCTTAGATGAGACTTAACAAGCTACATAATCGGCTTCTCGCTCAAAGTACGTTAAAGTACCTTAACGTCTCCAACTTGCGACGGCAACGGGGGTGGCTTAAAAATCGTAGCTCCAGCTTTTTTTTTGTTTCTTCCGGCGGAAAGTGCTTTTAACAAAAGACAAATATTCATCCATTCCGAACGGACAATGGTTAATAAAACGTAATGCGATACTTCTTTCTCTAGGACTGTGTACGCTCGTACCGAAGCAATGGAATTACACCTCGTTATACAGCGCTGATGAAATTTTGAAAAATCTGAACAACGTATAATGACTACTCTCTCGAATAATGCTCGAGTTTTTCTGATTGTTGGAGAGCTGGGTCTGGGATAACCGGAGTTGTTGTTACTGAAACTTTAAAAAATTGAGACGGGAAACTCGATGAAAGAAGATAATGAATCATAAAAAATGTGGGAAGCCTCGTCATCGATCGATCGCCTGTAAGAGAAGGTTGTTTTTTTTTTTTTTTTTTTTTTATTTTTATCTCGTATACGGAAATCAACGACAACGCGTTACTTGTTAAATGACTTCGTGTAATATCATTTTTATAAAAAATTTTCATAGAAAATCATCGTACGTAGATTCTGCTACATTTGACTAGATCGTGTTTGCCATGTCCGTGAAATTAGAAAACGCGGATTGTATTCAATCTATTTCATACTTCGCGAAGCACAATCTCTAATATCGATCGATATCGAGGGATTTAACGACGTCAAATGCTATTAGCTATTCGCATGATCATAATGTTAATCTGCGGCTTTTAAATATATTGATCGGAATCTAAGACGAATTCGAGTTTATTGGGCACGAGGGACGCAATAAGGGAAACCCTATGGCTTCGTATCGATGATACCGATTCCGAGCCTAATCCAAAATAGATGGCAATCTGATTAATACAGAGATAGAGACGTTTCTAACCTAATCTAAATCTTTTCTTTCTTTCACAGTATTTGAGAAAAGTTTGAGCAATAATTGATCCAGAATTTCTTCGTAACAATATACCAATCAATAATCGACGATCATCATCGTAATTTCGGGTAGAAGAAAATCAATTGACTCGTAATTTAGAATTTCATTCGTTTGATCCCGATTCGTCGAGTTTGATTAATATTTTGCAACGAAATCCACCAGGAACTCGCGATTTGTAAATAAAACTTTGTCATTTTCTCGAGCAAGTGTAACTCGGAGATGCAAATGTTGATTATTTCTGTTTAAAAAGATGCTTCGAAGATGAAGTTCCCAGCGCTGTTATATCAAAGTAAAGTAACTTTCATCGTCGACGACGCTCTCGTCGAGTATCGAGGAAACCGTATCCGTAGCCGTTTCGTTGTTTGTCCCACACTACCAGCAGAGCGTTCAATTTCTGCTCTCGTTCATGAGAAAGAATAGAAGGGTGAAACATTTTGGCTCGGCGTTAATTTCTTTACTTAATTGCGGCTACAATTGCGGCAACTTGTGGGGGAACGAAGCTTGGCGAACGTTAACGTTACATCATTGTCGTTCTAATTAAATTTTTATACTCTTTCCGACGAACCGGCAAACGAGGCCAATCGATCGCGGACGTCCACATATAAAAAATGCGCCACGTTGCTTCCCCTACTAATGATGCGTACTCACGTGTGAGGTTTATTACGTGGCCTACACTCGAGCGAATCGAACGGAGAATCGATAATTTTCAAATTTCTGCCTCCTCTGGTAGTAATAACTGCATCCTATTTTGCAGTTCGTTAACTTGCATCGCTTACACCGCACGACTATTTTTCACTCGGCCACGTGAACAACATAATTACAATTCACTGCGCAATACGCGTGATTTCGCACTTGTTTATTACTTTTCGCCGAAAAGTGGGTGGATAGCAAATTTCATTCTTGGAAAAAATTCGAAAGCCGATCTTGAAGTCGACATCTTCGTTTGATTAAGAAGTCAAAAGAAAAAAAAAAAAAAGAAGAAGAAAAGAGAAAAAGAAAAAAAAACGAGATCGCAGAGATAAAACAGGAGAACTCTTCTTATTCAACCGTAAAAAAATCGTGGTGGACATTGATCGATTTTTTTCCATCTCGAAAAGCTCGCGCTTCTTGAAAACCGCGTATTGACATCAAAGCCGTGGCGCGGCGCGGCGCGGCGCGGCGCCGCGTGTATGCAGCTTGCACCAGTCTAGTGTTAATTTCTCGTTAGCTGAGAGCGAAAGAGAGGGAGAGAGAAGGGAGAGAGAGAGAGAGAGAGTCGGTTGTCAGCGACAGCCGGACGCAAGGGCGGTATTGTCGAGGTCGCGTGGCACTAGGGTGGGCAACGGTGGAAGGGATAGAAATGGGTTGCTGCTGCTGGGTGGCTTGAACGTTGGAGGCTGGGATAGGGGTGGTTTGACAAGTCCGATTGCGCAACTCAGATGAGATCTTATCGGGGGCTCGTGAAGAACGCTCGGGTTGCGGACCAGAAGGGTGGAAGAATGGCGAGGAGGTTGCCAGAGGTGGTTCTCTCTCGACTTGGGAACGAATTGGTCAGCAGGCAGCGTATCGAAAGGATAACGGAAACGGAGGATAACATCGAGGAGCGTGTGGCCGAGGTGTAGCAGCCCGGTGATGGTGATGCAGGTGATGGTACACCGATACCGCCGTGGCCGCGGCAATGGCGGTGGTGCTTGTGCGCCTTGCGCTGTTCCCGCGCTGAATTATTGAGACGCCACCAGATCGATGTCACAAAAGGAAAGCGGCCGTGCGGCTTGAAATGACGGGCTTTCGCGTCACTCATACATTATGCACACGGCCGCTTCTACGTAGCCTCTGAGCTACGTGTATTCGTGGGTTGATACACATAAAAAGGAAAAAGGAAAAAGAAAAAAAGGAGAGAAAGAGAATGAAAGAAAAAAAAGGAAGCGTCGTGTATCCCCCTTGTCTACGGGCGTTCTCCCCTTCTAGCTTTCTCTCGTGATTACGGTGGACTCTAGTCCAGCCGAGACGACCAGGTGGGAGGAAGACAAAAATGGCGGCGAGGTCAGGTGCGATGAAGGCCTTTGTCTTTTTTATACGCTCAGCGGATGGGGTGAACGTACAAGAGAACGACAGGTTATTGTACAAATAATAATATCGCACCATCATTGCGTGACTATAGTCCGCATTGTACGTTTACATCGTCACCGGTAAATAATTACTTGATCAATGATATTGTGATTATCGCTGGCGTAATTTATTTATCCGATCGTTGGAAGCGGTTTTCACATTCTTACATTCGCTTTGTCTAATTCCACGTACAGTGGGAGAAAACGGTTTCGACCGGAGAGGGACTCGGAGTATTCTTGAAGTTCGCATCAAATCGTGGAATAGCCACTTAACTTTCTGGAACTTGATTCCTTATCGCAGTCTTTGTAACAGGGTCGAGAAGTTTTTAATCTTACAAAAGAATCAAAATTCTTTTAAGTCATTCGTTCCTACACGAATGTGTTTCAACGTGGTGTTGGTTAAATGCGCCCATCGCAGAACGTTCAGAAAGGATCAGTCGAGTGTTTAACCGAATTGTAAGATCCATCAGGTTGGAAAATGCAAAACCTCTGTTCACCGATGCAGGCATAATACTTTATTCCTCCTATTTCCTGCTCGAAGGCTATTGGAGTATGAAGGAACCATTGCACGGAAAAAGGAAGAAAGAAAGAGAGAACAAGGGTGCACATGGGTTAGATGCTATGTTACTACGTTCGGATTATAATAGATATATTCCCCACGTAGAGTAATGTAAGAAAATCTACGCGTATTCATGCGTGCGTAACGTACCGGTATAAATTATGATATAACGTGGAAAGTAGTAAATTTTAGGATAACACACAAAGATACGATAAAATTATAAAAGAAAGAAAATTAAAAGAGATGTTTCATAATACACCGTATTCTACAAATTAACATGTTATAACGTAGACATTGTAATAGAAATCCGATGCTATACTGCAAGTCGCAATATCCAACAGTGGGAATGTGTGTGTTTTTTTTTTTTTTTTTTTTGAGGAATCGATCACGGTCACTTTTCGGTTCGATTATTTTTGTAGAAAATTTCACGATAAAGATGTTTCCACCGTTTAATCATTTCAACAATTATTTGAAAACGACTATATTGACTATACTGTAACAAATTTTGCTTGCAAGTTACCAAGATTGTATTTAGATTCTACTTTGTTACGATGGATCGAAATCTATTTGCGGAGAATATAAAGCGTTCTTGTGCTCGTGTTGTCAAGGTTCACATTGTGCCTGTTACAATATTCCAGAAGACTCATTCCATACTTCTTTATATATTTTTGTGGCATATTTCATTTAAATATTCATTTTTGAAATCATCGCAACATCGTCGAGACATTATCGGAAAAATGTAGCAAAAATCTCCTTGTAAAGAATGTCGAAACAAAATTTCTCTTTGCCTTGATTCTATGTACGAAAGGCGTATTTGTAACATTCATTTACTTTGTACATTGTACAAGGAACTTTTAGAAACTCTTGTTTGACCTCGGATTCGTTTAATTAAATATAATTTCTTATTGTACTTGGAGCTATGTTTGGTGAAACTCTCTCTACTTCTTTAGCCGGAATTAAAATTAAAATTTTAGTGAAATGTTTTTACTTCTTCAAAAGTTGAAACTCATGGAAAATGTTAAACGTATCTACATTTATTAACGTATTGTGCATCGCATGTGGTTATATACCACGTATAAGGTTATTTTTATTTAATTTCATTGTATATACATGATAGATACATATGTAGATATAGGAATATTAGAGCGTGCATAAGTCTGCACTAGAACTGTTGACGGATAAGCACGTGCGTTAAAGTAATAACACAATTTGTTTGTTGTTGTACCATGGTGTCTTAAACCATTGCAAGTGAAGAGATGGTAAAAATGGGGGGAGGGGGGCGGAATCTATGCTGTATTTTTTCTAGCGTAGGGCATAAATATTTTTGGCAAGGAGACCAAAGAGCACAGAAGAACTTTAGATGAAGCGTACAAGATTTGAATGTAACGTTATTCAATATAATTATACTTATATCGATCAGTTGTACTGACAGTTTTATATTGTATCCACGGTTTGCCATGTTCTAAATATGGTCGTTAAAAGATAGACCCCCAGAGGCAGGAAGAATTTTAAAATGAAGCGTATGATTGACAATAGTTGGACAAACATCATTTAGAAAATAACTGTGCCTGATAGGTGTATTATGTATTGTGTGCTTCAACGTACAATAGAACTCCGTTTATATGAACTTATCGGGGAAACAAATAGTTTATATAATAGGACTCCATTGATTCTCCCCTCTACTAGTTATTTTTCGTTCGTATAATAGAAGTTCAGGTTTAGATAGGTGGATTCAATCAGCAAGAGTTCATTTAATCGGATATCGACTAAAATTTAATTCATCGCAAACGGGACTCTACTGTACATTGAAATCGATGAATTTATAACTAAAAAAAACAAAAAAAAAAAAAAAAAAAAGCAAAAGAGAGAAAAAATGAAGAGAATTCACTATTTCACCCGTATTTCCTTTCTTCGAACGATCATTCATTTCAATTTAACGAAAAGACACTGTTTGCATTTCGCCGACCACTGAAATTCGAGTGCCGAGTTGCTGAGGTGGCGACGTCATTTCACGAGCTAAATGGAAAATCTTATACTCACCTACTTTGTACGTAGCTGAGGGAGACATAGTGGGATAATGGGCCGGGGAATAGGCCTGTGGAGGAGAGAATATAGGGAAACACGTAGGAGGTGAAGGCAGAGGCGAGGGTTGCGAGATATCGAGGGCAGCTGATATCGACTAGAGGGACACATCCAAGGGGGTCTGCAACCAAAGAGAAAAAGGAAAAGCATTATCTTATGTAATATTTACCCTCTCTTCTCCACTCTTGGCAACGTATCCTCCCACCGCGCGCAAACTCTCATGCTCCTGGGAGCCTTCTTCAGTCACACCTTTTTCTACTCGCTATGCCTGTATCTGCTCCACTGTCGTCGCCATCGCTTTCACGGTCTACGACCTCGTATCGGCATCTAACAACCGCTTGCACATCCTTTTGTTTACTCTACGATAATTATCATCGATCGTTACGACGTCTATTATACCGAGTCGATAATACTCCCGGGTGTAATAGATTCGTGGAAATTCCGAAGGAGATACACCCCCGTTGGCCGTCCTTTTCTTCGTCGCATTAATTTCGGTTGCTTAAATATCGTCGAATTCCATCGAGATAACGCGACATTCCCAATCTCCATTTCGTACGACAAATGTACAATTGCCAAGAGTATTAATTACATGAACATCGTCGTCGATCTTACGATGCCATTTCAAAGAAAATAATTCTCTTTCTTCGTTTGCACGCAGAGACTCGCGCATTTGCTGTAATTATTAATTATTTGTGACTACGTAGATCAATTTACTCGAACACTTCGTTGTATCTAAAATCTCTTTAACGTCTCCGTCTTGAAACTGAATGCCGTTATTTTTTAGTAGGCACTAGGAAACGTTTGATGAAACTATGGATGCATAATAGCGGCGCTACGATATTTACGAGCAGATTTCACGCTCGTACTTAACGAGACATCTGCCCGTTACTTCGCCTTCGGATGCTATTAATCGTTGAACGCAGGTTGAAGATAAACGACCTTGGTCGTAAATTTTATTCAGTCGCAACTCTTCGTGGCCAACTCTAACGGGAATCAATTACGATGTCGATTAATATGCCGGATTATTAATCGTATTCATCCGAATCTGACTACTAATTATATTAATTACAGGAGTAAGCTATGCTTAGCAAACGAGGCGAAAGTAGAAGGACGGCGGGCGAGGAAGGGGGGGGCGGGGGAGGAGAGGGTTAAATCTAATTGCCGTTCGATACTCGAGAGCGAGACACTTAATTCGGTTCCCTCCTCTTCTGTTTTCATAGCCGCCTCACAACCCTACTCCCTTTTTTTTTTCCTTCTTCTCTCTTTTTTTTCCCCTTTTTTTTCTTTCTTTTTTTTTTTTCGGTCCTCTCCCTAGTCACTTTGCCGTTCCATCCAGCGCGTCGCGCGCGGTAATCAGGTTGGCCCTTAATGCCCGTGAAACTAAATAAAAATGCAATAGAGCGTCCCCCAGGTTATCGAAATCCACTTTTCCGTGGCGCAGTCAGCGGGCTGTGCGTGCTGTGATATATCGATTCGTCTGCTTTGAACGACCGATGACCAACTGAAAAACACATTGACTGTGGAAGCAGGAAGCGTGCAGGGGTTGGCGCGTTACGGCAGAGAGACCGCGTTTGGCCGCGGGAGACCTGTCTTCGAGTTGCGCTGGGTTACATCGTTCGTCGACCGGTCGGCCTTTCGGTCGAAGTTCTTCGAAAAAGCTTGACCGAGACGATGACGGCGTGCTGGCGAGGTCGGTGAACGGTTAAACTTGCTGTCAAAGAGAGGGAGAGAGAGGGAGAGAGAGAGAGAGAGAGAGGCTTGTGAACGAACTCGATTTAGAAGTGGAGTCAAAGCGAAATATCGGACCGAGGAGATTTCGACGTTCGAGAGCGCGGGGGGGTAGTAAGTAGAAGCGATCCAAGTCGACGCTGACTTTGACGCCACCGCTTTCTACCGTTTCCGCGGACGTGCATAACTTTGATTGAACGGAATTTCGTGAAACGGTGCTTCACTTAATTACATGTGAGGAAGTAACTGCCGAAAACAATTGGAAACCCGCGGGTAATAAACGTGAAACTTTAACTTCTCAAGTATCCATTTACTCTTCCCTATTTCGGTTAGGTGATGTTGAAAACTCTTTGTCTACGTTTTCTGATAAACTTACCTCTGTACAAATATCGTACATTCACTTACCTTGACATAAATACTCGTTTATTCGTTAAAATGTATTTGCATGACAAACGAAATCATCGAATCTACAATTATTTCATTTCCATTCTCGTAATTGAAAAGAAACGTAGAATCGCGCTCGTAGTTCGTTCGGACTATCATCGGTCATTTGTCTCGCTAATGAACAGTTAAGTGCGAGTGTGTGGCTCGTAATTCGTAATCGTGGGTAGGTTCGTCCCAGGTATCAGGAGGGGCAGGTTTCCCGGGACGTTTATGTGGGATAGTGGCCGGCAAGTACAATTTGCACGCGGTGACGGAAGATAATGGCAGCGCCCGGAGACGTATTAAAGGTGAATTGCGAAAACAACGGCTAGCAGCCAGCCCCATAACTCTTCGGTAGATGACCGACGAGCTGCGAGAGCTCCTCCGGGTGTCGTTGACCCTTGAGTGACCCAACGTGACAGCGCGTAACGACTGAAAGAGACCCTCCGAGGCTTCTCTTGATGAGGGTCCAAGATGGATGCCCGGCAATATTTCTCGCGCCGTAGAATCCGCGACTTTTTCGAAACTTCGACGAGAACGTCTTCCTCTCTCCTCGTCGTTGTGGCAACGTCAACGCCAGCTATACACGTACATACGCCGGCTGTGTACGTAGTTCACGTCTTATCAAAACTTTTCGTCATCTCATTCTTGCCACGGCGACGACGAAAATGATTCAAACTTCGCGAGAGAGAAATCACGAGGAAAAGCGTTTCGATAATCCTTGCGTCATCGTTTTACATTTTTTTTTTTTTTTTTTTTTTTTTTTTTGTAATATTTCCGCGGGATCGCGAGGTAAATTATTCAAGTCCAGACTTTCTTTTTGTCGAACTATTCGCCGTGCGATTAAATATTAAGAAGAAAATGGACTTGCGTCGAAATACCGAGAAGTTTGATCTTTTTTGTCAAGAAGCTTCTCTCCTTTGTGAATCGTTCCTTCGTCATTTGGTTCGTCATATTAAACCAGGTAGCTACTTGCTCGCGCGCAAAAATTCTCGCTGCTATTCGACCGCCAGACGCTTAGGAGTCCGGTGAATTTTTTGAGACACCCTCTCTGAAACCGTCCGCCCCTTGCATTCGCCGTCGAGTCACATCAAACAATGAAACCCTCAAAGCGAAATTTTACGCGCTCTTTCTTGCTTCTTTTCTCTCGTTATTTGGCCTTCCTTCGTGGTCTTTTTCTACGCCCTTATCAACCGTGTCCTCCTTGTCGTCTCTGTTTTTTCAGCACTGTGTTAAGTGTACATTACGACCTCTATGTACGCATTAACCGTAATTTCAAATTACACCCTTGTGCACTTTCTACTTGTCGCCACTCGGCGACAATTACGCGCTACGTATGAACGGCGAAAGGAGAGTGACAACGTGAAGTCTCCTTTTGCAAAATGTGTCGCGCGGCGCCTTTGTTACGCGATATTAAATACGCGCGTTTGAGCCAACATTAGAAATGAAATTTGTTACGGTTGTTATATTCCCCTATGAAATATATTTTCGCTTCATTACACCCTATTCTTCGACGTTGTTTGTCGTTTGCAGTTTCTCTCTATTGTTTCACTTGCGACTCGGAACAAGCAACCCTGCGAAAGTCTCTGTTGTCGCTGCGACTGTTTTCGTTGTATCTGTCGTCGACGTGCCACTGATCGAGATTATCGATAAAAATCGCAAGGCGCGAGGATGATCGAGACACGCAAGATCTGCAATGTCGCGGTTCAATTCAATTTGCAATCAGTTAATAAGGCAATGCTCGATGACCCGGAGGTATATCGGCGCCTCCAGCTAACATAAACGAACTTTGCTTCATTACCTCTTTGAATATTCAGGAGTTTCGCGCGTGCCTGCGGCCATTTGCTAGAACTCAATATGTTTGGCAATATGTAGATAGCTCTGTAAGTATCGATGGTGCTTAAGGGATATTCTGGCAAGGTGGCGTATACCCCTATAAAAGAGTTCCACCTTTCGAAAGCTCCGAACCGACGGAATCAAAGAAACTCACGCGAGAGATGCATCACTGATTCTTCGCATAATCGCGCCAAGTCCGTTCTCGAATTTCACCGAGAAATTGGAGGAAATTTCAGGGAGAGTCGTTGGACGAAATAAGTCGGCGGAAAGTGGAAGAATAGACGGGGAAAGTCAACGATACGTCGGGGCGATTGACTCGAGACGATAAATTCCGGGAGGCCATCGTAACTTTGATCCAGCGACGCGACGCCAGCCGTTTCTCGGTCCTCGTTTGTTTAGCAATTTAACAGCTTAGTTACCATTTCTAATCCGACCGAGTCAGCGACGGGCAATTCTCTTTACGAGTAAAGTCTGCTGGGAGAACGTGCATCCTCCTCTCGCGCACTTGCCCGACTCTTGAATAGCTCACGAAATGGAATACCGGTGTACAACTTAGAAAGTCGTCGTGAAAGTTATTATTTCGTAACATCGAACCGCGCTTGATGGAAATGCATAAATGTAAATACGCGGACATCGGAGTGAAATTCAATTTGCAAACAGTATAGAATTTGGGCGGTGCGCGGGTCGAAATGTTTCGCGTCAATTGCTCTCATCGAGTAGAAATGTTTAATATATCGTGTATCCAGTTATGTATAATACGTGATTCGAGTACATACCCCCCCGTGCGCGTAAAGGTATTTCATTAGTGCTTGTAATCTCATTTCCTCGAATGAGACTTTAATCCGTGCAGTAATCACAGTTCGAAATATTGTGACTTTGATCGAAATCGTTTGGTCTGGCTAAATAGTTAATGAATTTACGAAGACCTCGTCGGATATATCTCTTTTTTCTTTTTTTCTCTCCAGGGATTCTCAATGTGGGGAAATCTAAAGTCAGAGTTAAGAAGCACGTTTCATCCACGAATGTTGCGATTCATCGTCTGTTTCTGTATAGCTGTTGTAAAAGTTTCACCTTTTGAAACATAAGCAATTTTATATTTTACAAATTATATCTTTAAATGCACAATTTCACGAGCTTTCATTATCGCGATTCCTCTGAAGTCTTTGGTGAGATTTAATCACAAGGATGATAAAACTTTTGCGTGAGATGTTGTCCTAATATATCGGTAACCATGTATCAAATGATATTAGAAATACATATTCCATATATCAAATAACGTAGAAATATATTAAAGCGTAGTTTTCAAGTAAATTTGTAAACTCGTTTGTAAACTCCACTACAGAATATTTAATTAACAAGAGTGGAAAGAATGTCAGAGGACAAAATTTATAAATTATGACAAAATAAGAGATACAGATGGATCGGTCCTTTTGTACTGCATAAACCACTGCATAAACGTTTCCAAAGCAAATGACGGAGAAAGTAACGACGAATAGCGAAAACGAAGATGAACAATTTTCACGAAACGTTTTCGTCCACGTCGACGCAGTACCGAAAGATGTTGCGCTTTTCGTTAATATTAAGTTGGAAGCACCAAACGGTAGAACCACCATCTATATTATTGCGCGACGAAGGCGGACCGAATGGGTTTGGCAGTGGCCTTTCATCAAAACGAACAAGATGTACTTTCATCGAACAGCTATTGCGCCGGCGATGCTTTTAGCGATCTAATCTCGAAAGGTACCGCGATTTTCAATGTTCCTGCAGACGACGTCGCGACCTCATACAGGTGTCGCTAAAGCGGCAGACCGATAATCCAAAGTATCGACGTATCGTCCCACGAGGACACATCGCTATCAGAAGGCAATTCATATTAAAGTCTCGTGGGATCGGTTGGGATTGGTCCGGTGAATCTGGGGCAGGCAGTTGCCACATTGAGAGTCGTAAAGTATTCGGAGAGGAGAGGTGATCCCGAAGGTTTTCAACCTATACGGGGAAAAGCCGAAGGCAGTTGAGGACGACAGAAGGTAGAGAAGACAGTTCTATGGGTTGGCTTATCGCTTGCGAACAGGCACGCTTTTTCCTCCGGCTCTTTTCTCGCTTTCTCTCCCTCTCCTTTTGTCGCCGCTGTTCTCACGCCTCCGATGTCATCCATTCTCCTCTGCATTATTCTTTTCGCCCAGCGTGTTACTCCTCTTTCTGTCTTTACGCGCGTTCTCATCTTATCGGCCCAACGATGTGGCAATACTTTGCCTGTTTTCATTCCCCGGTGGATGTGCGGTACATATCGATTACCAATATGAAAAGGGACGCCTCGGCTCCGGTGTAAATTTTTGCTCACCGACCGTTAAAACACCGTCGGTTCCTCCATTACCGGTTAAATATGTTAAAAAGGAGTTTCATCCGATGGAAAATGTATCTGCTGCTGTAAACTTCTTTGTACCACGTTTCATTTCTCCTCGAGAAATCCCTTTCGAGAAACCTTCTTTCTCAAGGCACGCCATTTATACATTAAACAAACGGACAGGCAATATCAGTTCAACCACCATCGGATCGAAATTTGGCTGGAAGAACGGGAGAGAGAGATTAAAGTAAAGAAATCTGACGAAAGGAGAGGAAGATTGTTGTTTGTGCCTACTGTATTGAGAGCAATTTATTGTTGAGAAGTGCCGGCAGAGAAGCGGGAGCACCGGCCGGGAATTCAGGAACAAGAAGCCGAACGTGAACGTGGAGGAAGTTAAAAAGGATCACGCAATTTAGTAGGGACGTTGCGCTGCATAAGTCCTTTCTTTTCCTTTCATCTGAGAGAGCGGAGTAGGCAGCAGCTATTACTCGAGGTAAGAGGTAGGGAAGCCAAGGGTGGAGGGGGAGGGGGTGGTAGAGAGGTCGGGGAGGAAGGACGTTTTCCAGAAAAATAACGACTCTAATAATCTTGGCAGGCAGGTCGATTTCTCCCCGCCCTCTCTTTAACTGCTCTCACCCCCCCCCCCTTTCCTCTCCACGGCAGCAGTCGTTTTTCGGAATCGCGCCTCCCGTGAAACTGTTTTTGGGAAAAGTCTCCGTGGCTTTTCTTCCCTCTCTCGCCACCGTCTTCCCCTTTCTCCCGTTCACGCCTGGGGGAGATACTCGCGCCCAGATATTTCGAGGGTCTCCCATTTCTACCCCCGCGGGCGAGGAACACGGAGCCACGCGAATAGGGATTGAAACGAGCACGATTCGCATCGAGGGGGAGAACCTCGACCTTCTACCAACCTTCACCCGGAACTGCCGGATAACATCGATCCGAAACATTCGAGCGTGGCGCTCGACTGTATCAACCGTGCGAGACCCGGAAGAGAGAAGAAGAGGGTCAATTATCGGGGTTCAGTACCCCAAATGTCTCCTCCTTTCTCCCTCTCTTTATGCTTAATTGTAACGCCCAGCGTTTCACGATGCCCGGGGCCGTGCCAATTTTCTACTTTCGTTAGCGTTCGACTTTCAACGAGTCTCGGTAAAAAAAATTTAAAGAAAAAAGAAAGAAAGCAAGAAACAACACACGGTAGAGATGTGATTCTTTATCTGAACGATATGTGCGTACGTTGTGCGTACGTCGCGCAGAAACTACTTCTACGTCCGGCAAGTCCGTCTCGCATTCGCGAAAGCAAACGCACGCGCAATCTTGACTGTTGGTTTAGTCGCGGTGACTTGATCTTCGCCAAATTTACAAACCATTCGATCTAATTATTAATCCAGCGATTATTTGCGTTGCTCCGGACGTGTGGCACGATCCGTCGAATTCCTCGGGTTGACAATCGCCCGTGCGTTCGCATCTCCGTCCCTCGTCGCTCCGGGGAAACTGGCGCAGTTGGTAATTATCGGTAAACGTCGTCGTAATTAAGTAATGCGCCGCTCGCGAATGCGAATCGGGGAGGGGGGGGGGGAGGAGGGGGTGGTTGTTCGAACAAGACGCGTGCCCTTCGTCGCGTGTCATCCTCCTACGAGCTTTCCCACGAATCTTCTTCGATTCTCCGTCCGATTTTATCCTAAAATCGTGCACACCTTTCTCTGTGTTTCTCCGTTTCACCCGTGTTCCCTCCACCCCTTTAGCCACCCTCTCTGTTAGTTCGTTCATTTCCTCGTGCTATTTCGCACAGTTGCTGTTCCTCTTGGTCTCTTTATTGTTCGTGCTCGCTCGATCCGTCTGTTCCTGTTGCTCGTAGAAATATACTGGCCTGGAGGGGTCACCGAGTAATTGGTTTCATTCCCATGGAGACAGGCTTGTCCCGAGTTCGGACTGGCTCCAACAGAATCCTGGAACCTGTGCTATCGGCACGGCTCGCCCCGAACGATTAAGTGACGCACTTTCCACGGATAATTATGTAGATGGAACCGTTAGTTATGATAACTCCGCCAAGGATTATCGCCTTTCTCTCTCTCTCTCTCTCTCTCTCTCTCTCTCTCTCTTTTTCTTCCATCGTGTTGTCTCGCCGAGGATCCTTCCGCCCAGAGATCTCGGAAAGGTTTACCCCTTTTCCCTCGTGACGCTTCCGTCGCTCGATTTCACGCCATTTTTGCCACAGAGACCCAGTTGAATCATCCAATTTTGGCCAAAGTGTAAGCGATCGGAACGATATTTCTGGTCAAAGAGCCGGCAACAAAGCGCGACATCGAAGCAATTACGTCAGCAGGTCGCGAAATTTCTTCCCGCATTAACGCAATTTTATCAAATCGAATGAGAAATTTCATCGACGCGATTAAATGTAATTAGCGCGAGTGCCGGGGATACAAGATATTATGTGAAATATTCAAACAACGTTTAATCCTCTAGTAAACATGGAATTTAATAAACATGGAAAGTCATGTATTTGCGCAGTGGCTATCTCGCGCAAGCAGGTGCGAATGTTTATATACTTGGATAGCGGTGACAGTGCCCATCGATATTCAAAACCGTCATTTGGGTGTAGCCGCTGTTGTCATTTGGAAACAATTATCGCGCTTTCTCGTTACGCTTAATGCGAACACAATGCCAGGGACACATCATTTTGTGCCGTAGTGGTTCGGAAAACTAGATAACACGGTGCGTGATGCACGATCGTAAATTCCGATTTTATTAGTAAACGTTGTATTCGGTGCGTGTACTCTCCGCTCCCGGGGACTTTGCGCCGATGTGTGCCGACGCTTACGCAACGCGCGCGCTTATATTCACCTATGAATGCTTTCTATTAATTACGCGCCTAAATGAGCTGAATGATACGTAGCTGGCTTGATAAAATGGCCGGGTAAGAGCGTCGAACGACTCTTTGAAACCAGGGATCTTTAAATAAATTGGTTCCATTCGAGAAATTTCTACGAATTCTCCGTGTGGAAATTTTGTGAAAAATCCCCTTCTTTAAAAAATAAAAGTTTAGTAGAATGGAACTTTTGAAATATAATAAATTAAAATGTAAAATTTTCTGTCGGATCATTTGTTCATCGATATTAAGAAAAGTTGTCGATATTTGTAGAAAAATTCAATAAGTAGTAGTACAGGAATGTAAAAATGGATTTTTAATCCATAAAAATTACGAAATACACAAGTTCGAATAGAATTTTTCTGAAAAACGAAAAAGATCCCTGTTTAAAACTGATCTCTGACACACATACGCTAATATCAATCTTTGAACACTAAATAAACTGTTGAAACTGTTACAATTTTGCAAAAAAAAAAAAGAGGAAGAAAACAAATAGTACAACGATAAACTTCATTTTAAAGCTCGAGGCCTCTACTTTCAAAATATATCGTTCATTTTATTCTAAAGTGTATTTACATCACGTAGCGAACGAGTGAGTAAAGATGACTCAAAATAAAAATGTTCGAATTGTTATACTGCGCAACAACCGCTTTTCGAAGTATATTTACTGTACGTATATTTTCTTACGTCAACCAAAGGATATATATATATATATATATATATATATATATATATATATATATATACGGCTCCCGCGTTATACGGATCACGAGATCACGTTATAGACGAGATTCGATATTTCTCAGTTCCGCGAGTTTGTGTTTTCTCCTAAAGCCCAGTACGTGAGCTCGTCTTAATTGCGAGTGTGCGGCTCGTGGATTTAAGGGTGTAATATTAAGGACGAACGTGACTGCTGACCACACTTCGCCGACATCCCCCTTCTGGATCTAGAAATACCGTTGCCTCCCTATAAGTCCTCCCCTCATCGACCGCAAACACGTAGCTGACAAACGCGCGAGAATAAGCTTTTATCGCCTCTCATTTGCATTTCTTCCGTCTCTTGATTTATACGATCGTTTATCATCGAGGCTACACCCTTAACGAATAAAGTATACAAGGCCAAAACTCGGAATTTCGAAATCATCGGGGGGAACTAGTATTTCACGTTTCGCCGATAGTACGATTATTTTTGGTATTTCTTCCCCCCCCCCCTGTATTTCCAACGTATATCGATTTTCCTGCTAAATCCTGCTAGATCCTCAGTCCATAAATTAAAAAACTAGATGATATCATTTTTATATTTCACAGGTAAAGATAGTCTCTTTCCACTATTGAAAGATAATCCGATTATTCCATATAGATACCGGAATAATCAAATTCCTCTATTTACATAGAAAGGATAAGAGCCTCTATTTTTCTTTCCCCGGCTCGTTCACGGGGAACCAATAAATTTCACGAGTATCCATAAAAAATGAAAACGGCAGAGAGCAAGGCGGACGTTCCGTATTTCGATAACGAAATTTATATTTTCTTCTTTTCTTTTTCCAGCCTTTTTTCTCTCCCCCCCCCTCCGTTCCTCCCGTTGTTTTTCCTTATTTTTCCGACTATTTCTTGTTTTGATTCTTCATTCCATATCTGCGGCACGTTCGTAGCTGCCGCGGTACAACAAAACTAGTTTAGAATTCATGCAGCTGGCATGAAATCTGAACTTTATTAGGCGTCGCACGCGTGCTCACTTTGAAACAAATAGGATCTCGATTGGTGGGCGATAGCGGTGCCGGCGCAGTCGCGTGAATTTTCACTAAAAGGACACACCGTGACGCTTCACAATAACGACGATTGTTTGTACTAATTATTATAAGTCACGTACCCGAGTCTCGTGCTGGTGCACGCGTCGCTGCACATAATTTAATCAGTCATTCTCAAATGCGACATGATAAAGCTTGTTGATTGTACTCGCTTGGTACACCGACGATTATTCCGTAGGTTTCGTTTGAACGTTGTTCGACTGTTAACTCCGACGCTGAATGCAAACATTCGCGTTTCGATTGTTCTAGAAACGGCTACTGCTGCTGCTGCCATATTCAAAAAAAGGGAAAGCAAACATTCGGTGGCTTTTTTTTCTCTTCGTCTTCTTTTTCCCCGTTGCGTCGTATATAAAAATACTCGGGGAGCATTCTCGAAGCACGCGGCTTTAGTAAAAATTGAATTGTCGTCTCGTTCGTTTTACTCGTCCGGTTTGCATTTCGTTTATTATTTTAGTCAGCACGCGAATGTACGATCGGATTTCCAATCGTTTAATACGTAGAAATATGTAGGTAGAGACCTACCAAAGTAGCCAGGCATTAATTCGCTTGATATTTCTCGAGATGGAAGAGTATTCTATTTTTGCACTCCCAATTCTGAACGGATTTTATAGCGCACTCGATCCTTTTTTACTCCAAGGAAATACGAGCCACTTTATCTTGATACGCGCTCCATTTCACTCGCGCACGCAGCCGTATCCTCGTGTTATCTTCGGATTAAGAAACAAAGCCGCGGGTCTGGAGTATGGATTTTCTTCATTACTATGACAGCGTATGATATACGCGAATGTATTTTCTTTTATGACATTTCTACCTCGCTTGTACGCGATCCGTGCTAACGAAGAGCATTAGTTTCGCACGACTATTGGATTTACGTCCCGTTACGAAAGAATATCACGTTCGAGGCACTTTAACTTGCTTCTGATGGCAACTGACGCGTTGAATAATCGTCGCCTCTTATTTGTTGTATGATTAATATGTTAACCGCTCTAAATCGGGATGTTCTTCGATCGATAGGATGTGCGTTTTGCTACTGTGTATTGAATTGACGGTTTTTTCTATGAAATGTAATTAACTTTATTGCAAATTTATCGTGTACCCTGATTGTTCAAGTTTGCCTCACGATTTCGTTGATTTCAAAATGAAAATTCAAAAATGTATATTTTCTGCTTTCGATAGGGAGAAAGAAAAAATTATTAAACGGTGGAACCAGTTTTGCTAAATTTCACTGCCGACGAGGATATCGAATCATTCATGGAGCTGTTGGTTGTCTTTCGAAAAAAGATGGCCAAACAAAATGACCAGTGTATCGAGTGGCCAACAACTCATAAAGTTTATATTACTCGTATCAATAAAGTTTCTCACGAAAAAAAAATTCGCCTTCCATCTGCATACGCAACAAGACGGACGCAGTTTCCTTTTGGCCAGCCTAACACTTCTCGAACAGGGGAGATTTTACTGCAGTATGATTTGTTCAAAACGTTCGATACTCGTTCTCCCCGTCGAAGAGAATGGTCGCGGATTCGACGAGGACGTTGTCCATCGGTCGTCCGGCTATAACGGCGAAGTTCCGCTGGAAACGGAAAGATATTCCAGTCCGGTCGTTCACTTTGCCCGAGTTTTGCTCGCCGGAGGAATACCGATTTCCGGCGCGAGGAAACCACCTTCTTTTCCTGCGATTTATATAAGGTTGGCCACGAAGTTTGCTTTTCTTGAGACGCGTGGGAGCGCATCCGTGGAACTCGAACAGAAGTCACGGGGCGGAGAAAGTTTCTCTGTGCTTCCATGGGCAGCTCCATCCGAACGTGACCGATCTGGCATCTCGAGGGGACGCCGGCAGATTTCCCCGGATAATAATACTTCTCTCTTACAACAATTCCAACAGTTGGAGAGAGGATAGCCGCCGCCGACGCCGACGCCGACACTGCCGACGCCGCGCCGGCGTTGCTCACTTGCATTCGCGCTGGGCCAACGCTTCGTCCGATACGCGCGCGTTCTCCGCTCGTAAATGAAAGGCGCCGCGACGCCGACACCCGCGGGAATACCGAGATTGGCACATTCTACGGCTTCGTTCGCTTCGCGAGCGAAAACTTGGAAGCTTGGTGGAACCTTCGTCACGTACGCGACACGCTTTTGAGCTTCGAGATTCTCGAACGCGGCCGCGAACTGTCTCGACCTCGCATCGCGTCGCTGTCTGCGCTTCGGTAAATCCAATTCTCCGAAATTGACCGTACAGATTTCCCGCCTGGAGGCAAGGCATTCCCTCGCCCGCGGGATTCTCACGTTATCGCCGATACCGAATACTTCGAACGCGAAATCGATGACAGATCGATGATATCTACGGGTTACGAAAGTAACTGCACTTTTCTTACGAGCGAGCGAAAGACGAATTTTTGTTAGACGAGAAACTTTATTAGAAAGCTTCCTCAAACGATATGCAAATTGTTCTGTTCGATTACATTTTTCGCCATCTTTCGTGATTTCGCGTTCGAAAAAGTCCTCACTCTTTCCTCTTCTTCTCTTCTTTAGATAATTTTTTGTGAGGTTGCACAGGATTTCCTCCCCCCCCCCCTCTCCCCTTTCGAGAGGAAAGCGTTCTTCTTTGATTTTCCATTTTGAAATCAACAAACAATTGTTAACGAGATCGTGGATATCTCGAACAATTAGATATCAGGTGAACGTGTCGAATTTTGGAATAAGATCAAATAAGATTAGCTACATTTTGAGGTGTCGCGCGTGTCCGCATCTACTGGGGGAAAGTTGCAGTTACTTTTCGGCCCCAAATAATTTTGAATAACAGGACGGAGGCAGCATCGGTGGAACGTTTCGCGTTCGAAACGAAAGAAAGGGAAGAAGTGAGGCAGCCGGGAGAAAAAGACGGTGGTTTCTTCGCGTTGCCGAGGCGTAAACTCTGAAACAGGCTGGCGAACGTAGCCAGCCACCGTAATGACGACGTGATGGATGGCCGGTTCGTAGAAACCATTTGGCAGGTTAGACTCGGTCAGCGCCCGTTGCCCGTCCAATATGCCGGCAACGTCACTGGCCGGATTCTAACCTACCGAATGGTTACAGTTACTCTTGAAAGGAGAGCAAGCTGGAAGAAGAGAGAGAGAAAGAGAGAGAGAGAGAGAGAGAGAGCGAACAGTCTCGTTCATCGAAGCGTGCCATGAGCGATAGCCGAGCGGAGCAAAGGCGATACTTGGAGCCACCCCCGGCATCGGCTACCAGCTCCTCGCTCCCAATTCAATTCCTTAATACCTTATCCCACCTTCTTCTCCCTGCTGGCTCTCAACGCGGCCGTTACACCATCGGCTCGCTACTCTCCCTCCACACACACACACACACACACACACACACACACACACACACACACACACTCGAGCAACCAGTCACTGATTCCTTGGATATATTAGTTCCATCGATTTGGTATCAGCCTTCCTCAACGTTCGCTCGCATCATCGAGAGCGCTTCTTCGCGCATCCTTCCCTCCCCCCAATCCTCCTGTCCTTACGTCTTAATGGACGACCGAGAAAAAGACCGAGTAATAGAGAAAAGATTAAGACCTGCAGCTCCCGAGGCTATTAAGTTTTGGACAGACCAGGGGGAGATTGCCAGCTTAGGATTCAACGGGAGCGCCGCGCCGCGCCATCCGGGATTTAAAGATTCTGCCCGGGGAGACGTTTATATCTTGCTCGGCATGAAAAGTGATCGAAAGCTACCGCTTGACGGACAGCGGGGAGGAGGACGGCAGAGTCGATGCTCTACACCATCGGCAAGACGTTCGGGGCGAGATCGGCTGACAGTGTCAAGCGCGTAGATTGTTATTTCCGATCGCGTGATAGAGCACCGTCTCTTCACCGCGTCACCCATACACGCGAACTGTCCCAACAACGTTCCGGGACTTTCCTACGTCGAATTGCCAATTATGCCAGAAATATACTTTCCCCGTCCGAGTCGATAAGGGCGATGTTTGGTTTGATGCATTGCATTTGTTACCTGTACGGTTACGTGTCTAATTGGGCAATTCAGTCGAAATGACATGTCGTGCGATCAAAGTTGCAGCCGGCAAGTTTCAAAATAGTTGTGTTCGAGTCAAGTCGAATCGATCGAATAAATTCTTCAACTAAAACAGCGCGTATTTTCGTTAATCGTGCCCTGAAATTATGATGTGATTAGATTCATATTCATCGAATCATACGCGTATGTGTATACCATCTCATTTGAAATTGACATAGAAATCTGTCTCCAAACATTTTACATTGCTTCTGTGGCACAATGGTAAAAGAGAGAAGAAAAAAAAAAATAAAGGAAATAAAAAAAAACAGAATAGAATTTTCTATTTCGCGGGAATTATCTAGCGCGTTGTTATAAGCTAACGTATTATTCAGGTCTCGCGGGATTTGAAAATACTGACTTCAATTTCAAAGCAAGGAAGCTTTATATATTTATGACGAAATACGAACGCTGGTCTATCGGATTAACCTATAAACGATTCGAAGTGACGGTAACTTTGCCCCAAGGTATCGTTACGGAACGTGGAAGAGAATTAAGCGAGACAAGGCATCTCTGTATTATCGTTTTAATCGTCTGAACCGGGGTTACTCGATTTTGGTGCAGTTAAATTCCATAAATGCATCAAGTATATTGAGCGTAACGAGATTTACTAAAATCTAAATGCGAGACAAAGGAGAAGTAAGATTAACGAGTATAATTCATGTCGATAGATACTTTGACATTGCGAAGCTGAATTATGGATCGATCACTGGCAAAATCAGTGACGTTCGATCGTCACTGGCAAAATCAAATTCGATACGTTAAATAACAATTGCATAATTACTTTTAACTTTCGTATGCACTAGAATGTAATTATTGTGACTTTTTGATTAGAGATGGCAACAGATGGCATACGACTTGTTGACAGTCAAATTAGTACAAACAATTACTATAAATTTAGTATGAGCAATTACTTTTAGTTAACGTAAGATGTTACTAAATTTTAATCAATTTCTCACGTACCCCGATGAGTAACCACTTGAATCGTTTGACGTTGTTTCAGAAATGCAGTTGAGAAGACGTGGGAGGCTGAAGGGAGAACACGGTGCTGGTTATGACTTAATTGTTCCAGCTACACGGACTTCGTTAATGCTGGCTACCGACAATTATTGGCGCCAAGTTAGGTAACACCTCGACTGTCGTAAAGAATTTTTCTCCTACAGATAGAATTTATGTAATTACAATAACGAAGAAGCAAAGTGAATCAAGAGCAAATCAAGCATTACGACGAGGGTACCGGCGTAACACAATCGATACAGTTGCTCTTCGAGGATCCGTTTCTGTAGAAATCGTTTTTAATGATTGACGATCATCGGTAGACGAAATTATTGCGAGCACAGGTGTTGCGAGTTGTCATATTGCGTGAATGGAGAGGATGCACTTTTCGTTAAAAACTCTCGATTAAGAAACTACCATCACTCGCATTAACACGTGATCTTAGTGGGAACGTTACGTTCTCCACTTTACGATCGTGTCAAAAAAGAAAAAAGAAAAAAAAGAAACGTGGGGTTTAAGCTAGTAGATATCATTATAAATGCAGAAGTTTATGATTACGAGGTTGACTAAGTCATCTGCCACGTCGTAGAAAGCCACTCCCATTAAAGTAACTTCGACTAAAGTGGCCTCCGTTAACATTCTTTGAAATAATTTCGCTTCGTGAGGTATATCACGCAACTGTTTAATAAATACACCAACCGTAAGCCAATATGTAAGACCACTTTTGCATTTACCATGTCATGCTTCCAATCGAGCATTTTGTGTGGAACACGTAAGCTGTTTCTGATTCGGTGGTACAACCGGAAAGAGGGGTTGATTCTATATTAAAAAATAAGTCGAAAAAAGTGAATAAAATGTTTTCATTTAAGGCTCCGATATTTAGAAAAAAATCAAGTTTAAAAATTTGTCGAATATACTTGAATTTAGCTAATCCCTTGCGCTTCCTAATTCTTGCCTTAATTAATTCCTCGCCCATCAAGAAAATTCAATTTCAAGTACACGTCTGTATTACAGCGATTCTTAATTAAACACATTCAAAGTCTATTTTCTTGAAAACAAGGTGTTACGTACAAAAAGCTTATTTTACATTTTTCGCAGATAGAGTAACTTCCTAACGATTATTTCAAAGTTGATTTCTTTCGAAAATGGAGATTTAACTGAAAAAATTTTATTCTATTTTTCCAATTTACTTTTTCCATACCACCGAATTGGAAACACCCTGTATATTAAAATCTCGTTGGAAATTCGTCTTCATTGAACGTACAATTCGATACAAATTTTCTTTTATTGTCGTAAGTATCGACGTAGCTGTTTGGCATTTATTGAATTAAAAGAATTACAAAACAATGGGGTGAATTTCTAAAATCACCTTTCTGTGGTTCGGCAATAAACAGACAATTAAAAATTGAATGCGGGTGGTTTTCTAAATAACGAATGGAAGAATTGACAATAATTGGTGGAAATACGAAATGAAATATCTTTTCTAACCCATCTATAAAGCGCTATTGTCACGTACAATTGAAAAAAAACATACGTAACTAACACTTGATTTTATATAAACACAATAGAAAAAGCATACGTTGGGAAATCAAGTTATTTTCAGTTTTATTTTCATTGATTACTGCCATGTGAACTGCAACGTACTGTTGTGTTGTTCAACAAAACTACGTGTGTAACTTAGGACTGAACATGTCGTGTCAATATCACATTATTTTCAAATACAATCATTAGCGTACGCACATTTTAACATTAATTATTTTCAATCATTTTCCGCATTTAAATCCATTTTCTTCTGACTTCGTTGTATTCGATATTCCAATGATTTGCAATGATTTGGAGAAAGACGTTTCTTGAAGAACGTTTTCTCATATTTAACAAGCAATTAAGTGAAAAAAAGATATTTCTTTGGAGAAGTGTCCTTTTCCCGTTCAATTTCTTTGCTATCCATATAACATTGGTAATTTACTGACATATAAAGATAGACCCGTAGATTCTAAAAGTCCAATGACGAAAAAAGAGGAGCATTTTTCGAGAAACGTCCTAAGAACCCCATGTTCAATTCAAAAATCCGCGGTCCAGTTCATCATGCTGTAACTAAAAAAAACTTTGTCCGTCGATGAATGTTTCGTCGTTTTCGATAATGTTTACGCGTCGGAGTCGCGTAAGCGCGCAGCATTTGCGTGACAATATCGCGGATTATCTTTGAATTTGTCGGTGACATAAGTTATTGCCAACGTGCCGTATGCCTCGGTCTATTATTCATTCGGTTGGGCCCAGGCTCGTGCGGGCGACGTTTTAACTGTTGCCGCGTTCCTGCCTATGGGCCATTGTATCGCGCGGCCATAAACGTTACTCTCACGGAAGAGCTCGATCGCCAACGAAATTGTGTACGCGCGTATGGAGGAAACGTGCGATGCACGCGCTCGTTGCGTAAAGCACGCGTGGTTCGCGGTGTCTAGTTATCACATGGCACGGTTTGTGCCCACAGTATTAGGGACTAGACGCAACAGAGCCAGTTGTTGCCGGCTACGGCAATAAAACCATACCGGCTAATTGCGAATACGGCTGCGTGAAATTGCCGCGAGTATTCGAATGATGATAATTGAGTTTCTCCCCGAAAGTATGCGCGCGTCCATAAATTTTTCATCTTCGCTCGCCGTGATTGTCGGCTCGCGGAATAATCAACGCACAGAGATCGTAATCAACGGAGGGATTATTCCGGAATAATAGAAATACATATGCAAAAAGATCCTCGTTCTCTTTCTTTTTTTTCTATTTCTTTTCTTACATTCATTATTTAAAGTCGCATCAAGGGCTTGTACGGATTCTTAGCGACCTGAAGTCTTACAATTTGTTACATAGGTTCGACCGTTTTAAGGTATATTAGTTTTAGGATTCTTTGTCGATAGTTTTTTAGGTTATCATTCAGTTGATGTCTAACTCGCGGTGTATTTTCTGCATTGGGCCTCGTTGTTTTTATTTTTCTTTTTGGTCAATAAACAACAGGAACAAATTTCCAAAATTATTTAAGAAAAGCCTAGAATTGCTTAATCTCGTTTTAAAAATGTAACACGAACTATTTCTCCATTTTTCTTTTTTTCTTTGTTATATATATATATATAGACTGTAGTTGCATTTTTCTCGCACTTGCAGTAACACATTATGCTTAAATTGCGTTGAATCTAAGCATTAAAGATTACAGATACGGCGTTTTCATTAAAAATTCGCATGTAATTTACGAGACGGACACCGAAATTAATTAAACACGTGAAAATTACGAAAGACAAGAATATTTTAATAAAAAGGACCGCAAAGGGTTTTGATTTTCATTCTAATTAACTTTGTCAAATTTCACATTGTAATTACGCGTTCCCTTTGCTCCGCGTTTAAAATAATTTTAAGCCAGCCTTTGTCAACGCAATATCAAAAATGTCTCTTGATTTTACATTCTGCATATTTCATTTTCGTTCCTGTCCCGCTGAATACGGTTTTGTTTGTATTAATAATCCGATATTAAAAGCGGATTTGAATAGCCGTATTAGCATGCGCGCTATATACAATGCACATATCGTTCTAGCTGGATGATTTTTTCCACTTCTTCCTCCGAAAGCAAAATCTTAAGAAATTTTTTATTCATTAGAACGCATTAGCACCAGTGAAAGTTTTATGCTAATTTCAGCTGTTGAAAGTCTGCGAACATTTGGATTCGAGTAATATTACCCCTGTTATCATCAATAAATAATTAGTCGCTAGAGCAAAAATTGTAATAAAACCGATGGTAGTCAAAAAGCATTAAAAGATTTTCAGAAACAAAAGAAAAAAAGCAAAAGAAAAATAGTAAAATAACCCGATTGAAGTTTGTTGAAAATATTCTTTTGTCTGAGTGTATCTAAACTTAATCTACTCGAAAGCGATGAAAGACGCTAATTCAAATGCCGCTGCTGTGTATTTTTGAAGGAAAATCTTATAAAATTAAATATTTCAGCACGAAAATAATCACAAACATCTGTAAAAAATAGTAAACGCGTGACTTGTAAATAAACTGAACGTTTTAGTCCGGCTTTTCAAATTTTCAGAATGAAATCAAACATCATGTGATTATATTGCACGTTTAATTAAAGATATCTATGTCTCGTTAATAAGTAGCTACAACTGCTACAAACTTGCTACAGGATTAATTTTTCACAATTATTAGAAAATAACGTAAGTTGTAAACATTGTTTTCCTCGTACAATAAACTGACTGAGAAATTTCGCACACATTGGTTTAATAATATTTCAAATAAATGTATGCAGAAAATAAACAGCATTTATTAGGTATCGTAATATTAGTATGTGATATGTTTATACATTTCATGTACGATATCCAATGTTAAGAAGAAAGTCTTTCAAAATTTTAATTTGGAAAAAAGAAAGTGAGTAAACGGGAACTTTTCTACATCGCTGTAATTTTCTCATTGCATGACTTCGATTCAGGTCCGTATATACAGATACATATAGATACGTGTGTGCTCAGTCGAATTCATTACAAGCGTGATTAACTACGAGAGAGTCGTTTGATCGTTCAACTGTCGCGTCGACGTGATCGAAACCGTGTCTAGGTAATTCTCGAAAAATGTAGGTAATGGATCTCGATTGAAAATTTTTTCTTTCGCGAATTGAAAATATGAAATGGCACGGGAATGTATGACATTATGAGGAGATGTTGGAAAGTATTTTAATACATGAATATTAGTCGCAACGAATAAAATACTGCGAATAAATTGGCTCGTATGTATGCTGCACTCATTAATATACGATTTTAATAAATAGATATATAATAAGGGGCATTTGCATTAATGCATTAATGCACGAATTAGCATATCATGTAGTATGCGTAAAAATTCGTACAAAGATCGATACGATTACAAAATATGAAAATACGCGTCGAAGAGGAATATTTTCGTTGCGCGCTCGCGTAGGTATTCCAGTTTCTCTCTCTCTCTCTGTCTCTCTATAATATTCACGCGATTTAGGGGATCGAAATGAATATAATAAATGCAATTGGCCAGACGTTGTTACGCAGAGCCGGCTATCACGAATCGTAGCGAGTGATTGCCTTTTGGTAGATCTTGAAACATATTTCGCTACCGGCCGAAAAAGCCTGGGCAATTCCATAGAATGTACTCGCGGAACAAATCACAGCGCTTGTTTTCGAGTTAAGCCCGTTGCAATTTCAAAGCCGAATACTCGTTCACCTCGGCTGTTCTCTTCCCTGTGGGCTTTCGCCCCGCGTTTCTCTTTCGGCGAGCGATACTGGCGCTCTCTCGCACCGGTCCCTTTTACCCGCAGTTTGAACGCCCATGGCGAAATCGTGGAACGCCGTGGCGCTGTAACAACGACGAATTAGCTTTGTTACGGCATTACGCCGGTCCGGGATACGATTGTGCACTCCGGCTGGTTCGCAAAATTCCCGAACAACGCAGCGCTGGCAGGTGCCAGGGACCAGCGGAAAGAAACCGGCTCGGTGAAGCGCGGGGACAAAGAGAAAAGGGTGGGAGCGGGAAAGGGGGAGGGTGGATGGAGAAAGAAAGAAAGGAAGGAAGGACGGAGAAATTGGTAAAGGGGTTGAAGAACGGTCGGAACGGTTACATGGAAAGAGAGAGAGAGAGAGAGAGAGAGAGAGAGAGAGAGGGTGGGGAGAGTTTTCAACAGAGGAAAATGGCGCGAGCGTAGTTGGTCGCACTGCTCCGTGGATTAAAGCGTAATTTCGTCGACGGCTTATGCGACGCGTAATTGCATTGTTACATCCCTCTTACGTACGTATAGGCAGTCGACAGTCGCGACAGTCGCCGCCTTGCGAGGGACGCCGACAACAACGACCATGACGACGACGACGACGACGATACTGACTCTGCCACACCGTTGCTGCCGACACCGTGGGTTTTAGGGTGAATTTGTGTAGTTGGATTGGATACGAAGTTGGAGCTCGTTGATGCCGCGCGTCACCGCCATTCCCTACACCTCCGCCGTAGCCAACATCGGAGTAGAATTAATTTTAAGTTTTAATGGAATGTATCGCAGGTTCTCCTTTATGGCCACCTCGCTTCTGGCCTGGCCGAACACCGTGACCAGGCCGCAGCAAGGATTCCATTATCGGGGACAAACTTCGCGAATATCTTCGACGGTTCTGGCCCGACCTCGGCACACCGTTGGCGGCGTGCCGTCAAAGAGGTTAATTCGAGTTTCGACCGTGGTAATCGTGCGTGAATACCACAATCAACGGTGTACCTCCGGTTTAAAGGGATATGCGAACCCGCCGTATTCCGTTTGATGACTACTTTGACACTTTGCCGCCGACGCGTTTCCACCGAGTTTGCCCGCTTTTCATCAAGGTTACACACAAAGCAGAGGTCATCGCCATCAGGCAGGCGACGTCGCCGGGTTTCCATTTTCCAGAATTTTCGCAAGCACTATAGTTGCCGCAGCAAGGCGAACGCTACGATTCGTCGTACCTTTATTTTCCTTTTTTTCTTTTTTTTCACCGTTCCATTAGAATCGATCCTTCGTTCGATCGCAACTACGTTAATCTGCAAATTGATACTCTGATTCCGAACATTTCGATATACGTGGCTGCTACCCGTTGTTTTTGAAAACAACGTTCAAAACATCATTCATTCGTTAGATCGTTTGATATCAAGTTGACGAGTGAAATCAATTTTTCTTTCCCTTCAAGAAGGATTTTCCGTTTGCTTTAATATTAAATTCAATATTAAATCGATTGACCATTTATTATTTGCCGTATATTTGGCTGTTCAAAACTCTAAAAGCTTAATATTAAACGAAGGGCATGAATTAAAAACGCATTCTCTTTGAACCTCTAATAAGTAAACCCAGTTGTTTTATTTATCGATTTAAATGCTCGGGCTAAACATTTAAAGGGTTAAAATATTTCGAAAACTGAAGCGAATAATTTTTGTAGTTACGAATGAATAATTATCTAATAACATATATTACATTATACATACACATATCGTGCGTATTATACGTTACAACATGTATCGTGTATGTTTCTTTAACATGATCGAAGATTAACAAATGTAACAAAGCATTGTATGCATGTATACACGTATGCACGTATATGCCTGCCATAGTATTGTGCCATGTAGAATTATGTTTACGTTTCCGGAAACCAATGTTGTATGGTACGTTTGTTAATCGATTACTGTAATTGCACGCTGGAAATTTATATAACTGTGCCTGCTTGCCGCAAACATTCGTCGAAATTAATTTGCTGCGATGCATTAAACACCGATGAGATCCCTTCAACCGTTTTATGAATCTGGCACGAGATACATACATATATCGAATTAACAAACGATATTATTCTCCTTGAAATTTTAATCAAATCACGCGGAAACGTTAGGAAATATTCAGAAACGCACGGAATAACGTTTCTAAGTGTTTGATTTCACGTTCATTCGTACGTTCACGTGCGTTGACGAACACAAACGAAGAGTTTCATCGATTCATCGGTAGATTATCGCGCTTAAGGAAATTCAATCGTGTAGGTAATTAAACTTTAACTCTGGAACTACAGTCTAGCCAGCCAAAGGAAAAGCCAGCGAAAGGGTTTACGTCGTTAATCCCTTTTACCAAAGTTCGTTATATCGGTTTCTCCTTTTCGACATTTTTATCCCGGCAGTCTTTTGATTTCTCATCTTACTCATCAAAACTTTCCTCTCCTCGCATTTTTCTCAAGCGAGTGAAGGCGCCCTTACGTTGTGAAAAATTCTTTCATTATCCGCCTCGCAACCCAGGTACGTATCAAACATTTTCAGTCGGGCGTTCGAAAGTTATTTTTATCGAGGCTTGCACGCGGCTCTCTCAACGGTCGGATCAAATCGAATTTAGAAACGTTCTCGTTTCAGAAGCAGACATCCTTCCTTCTCGTACGCGTTTTCCTTTGCTTTGCTTTGCATTTTCGAAATTTTCCATGAAATCACGTCCGTTCTCGCTCCCCCGAGAATCACGGGGGATAAACGACCAAGTATCGTAGACGTTTATCGTTCGTCCGTCTTTCCTTTCTAAACGTCTCTACTTTTACAATCCTGTTCCACTTTCCGCGGAAGTAATAAGCTCGAGATCAGTTAGAACTGGAGTAGCAATACTTCCTGCGAAGGAAACCGACGGTACGATATCCAAGGTTTGCCAACCTGTTTGAGAAGGGCTCTTGTCCCTCTCTTCCGTCTCTGTTATATTTCTTTCCGCGAGATTCAAGATGGTAATCTCTTTTCCCTTAACTGCATCGGCGAACACCGCGGGGTATATTTATTCGATATTTTGTACGCAATCGAGTTAGGATCAAACACAATGGCAAAAGGGGCCGCCAGGCATCATTTCACGTGGAAAATCTTTTGTAGTTTCGTGGTTTTAAAGAGGAAGAGAAAAAAAAACCTGATTTGCATCGGACAATTAAAACGATAAAATAAGTGAGGTATCGAACAATTGGACAACATTTTGGAAGATATCGTAAGATGCGGGTTTGCTTCCATACGTTTCCGTTCGAAGAATTT
>JAWNGG020000443.1:0-79341 GCA_036937485.2 Tetragonisca angustula
TTGAAAGTAGCCAGAACTAGGCACCACTCGCAATTTGGACGACGTTCTTCCAAATTCTAAACAAGAATATTTAAAAAGAAAAAAAAAGAAGGAAGATATTTTGATTTTTGGAGCTCTTCCAAGTTTCGAATAAAGAGTTCTACGTTCTGAGTTCCAAGTTCTCCCGAATTCTGAATAAAAAAATTGAACAAAAAGGGAAAGAAAAACAAATTTTCGAAGAAGTTTTCCAAGTTCCAAGTAAAAGCTCCGAGTTTCAAGTAAAAGGTTCCAAGTTCCCCGAAATTCTAAATAAAAGAAATTAAACGAAAGAAGGGAAAGAATTTCGGAAGCAATGAACTTTACGAACTCGTACGATGCGTGTTTCATTTTCGAACAAGTGGAAACCGATGTGAAGCCGAGGACTTGCCTGGAAATACCGAAAGAAATCGAGAGACACGGAGCAGGTTGCGCGATCGCGCAACAGGATCGAAAGGCCGAAAATTCGAGGTGGCGAGCCTCGAGCCGGAGGTAGCCCCAGGTAGCTCGGCCGCCGAGTGATCTATAGATCACGACGACGGATTCACTGGCCACGTATCCGTAGGAATGCCCAAATTGGTTTGGTCGGCCGCGGGTTTATAGAGGTTGCGGGCCGCGATCACGCGGTGGAATCCAATTAGGCGAGCAATAATGGAATCAAAGAGATCCTTCGGACGCTTCTCCCACTTCCACTGCCTTGAACCCCCCATCCCCCCTTTTCTTCCCCTTCTCACGCACTCCCTACGTGCTACGTGGGACTACGCGGCCCAAGACCTCGCTTCTTTATTTGTTTTCCCATCGAAATGTTCGGTAGTTGAGAGGAACGTCGCGGACGAGTGATTAAAATGCTCGAGATGAGGGTAACAACGGGGCTCGTTGACGTGCTCGTTGCCCGGCAAAAAAAAAAAAAAAAAGATAAAGAATCAAGGCGGCCTGTGTTTCTACAAGCGCGTTCTGTATTCTCGCGCATGCGCCAGAACGCATTTATAGGGCAAAAGGCGCTTAACCACTAACGCTGATTGCGGACCGTAATGAGTGATGTGTACGATAATTCGTTGCTTTCTTTTTGAACTCGATAGAAATTGTCGAGAAGTAATAAATTTGTTTTTTGTTTTGCCTGTGTATTTGTTTTGTGCTTAGATACATTTAAAACTGAGGAAATATTGCAATTTTGGGACGAAAAATTCTCGACGTGCGTTGGAGGTTAACCACGTTGCCCTGGCAACTGATTGCGGACCGTAACGAGTGACCAAACCGTGTACGATAATTCGTCGCTTTCTTTTTGAACTCGTCGCTATGACGTCGCTGGATAGAAATTATCGAGAAGTAATAAATTTGTTATTTGTTTTGCCTGTGTATTTGTTTTGTGCTTAGATACATTTAAAACTGAGGAAATATTGCAATTTTGGGACGAAAAATTCTCGACGTGCGTTGGAGGTTAACCACGTTGCCCTGGCAACTGATTGCGGACCGTAACGAGTGACCAAACCGTGTACGATAATTCGTCGCTTTCTTTTTGAACTCGTCGCTATGACGTCGCTGGATAGAAATTATCGAGAAGTAATAAATTTGTTATTTGTTTTGCCTGTGTATTTGTTTTGTGCTTAGATACATTTAAAACTGAGGAAATATTGCAATTTTGGGACGAAAAATTCTCGACGTGCGTTGGAGGTTAACCACGTTGCCCTGGCAACTGATTGCGGATCGTAACGAGTGACCAAACCGTGTACAGTAATTCGTCGCTTTCTTTTTGAACTCGTCGGTATGACGTCGCTGGATAGAAATTATTGAGAAGTAATAAATTTATTACTGGTTTTTCCTATTTTGTTTCACTTAAGTATACTTAAAACTGAGAAAATATTACAATTTTGGGGCAAGAAAAGAGATTAATATGGGAAGCTGTTGTTTCTTTTTATTTTTTCTTTTAGTAGTTTGTTGATTTAGCGGAAATGGAAATTTCGCACGTATCGCTTTTCGATTTATTTCGTATTTCCTTATCGTGTTTTTAAATGTTGTTCGATCAACAAAAACACGCGATACAGCCATTATGGGATCTCTGATGTGAAAAAGTGGATATTTTCAATTATTTATAATGCTAGAAATTTTAATTATAGTTATATTTTTCTATCGAAATGGTGTTTTATTATTTTTTTCTTTTATGTGAAAATTGGTAGTAGTACGTGGTACGATAACATTGCATTTTAAATCAAGTTCTAAATTAATATCAATATTGGCACTAAAAATATCTAAAATAAATATGAAAATAAATATGCTTCCCATTTTCTTATTTCTAAAGGCATCTGTAGTTCGTCGTATACGTTTCAGTCAGTCTACGTATAGTCATGTAGAATTAGAAGATTCAGTCGAGGAACAGTTCATGAAAGATTGGCGAAGAGTGGCGAGGAGAGAAAAGGAGAAAGGACGGCGATCGGACTATCGATTCCGCGATCGAACCACCGGCATCGGATGAAACTATCGACGAAACACTCGTCGCGCACGTACCGCCACTTCATTCGTTCCGATCCTCGAGAGAGAGAAGGAGAGAGAGAGAGAGACAGAAACGCCGGATGGATCGTTATCGATCGCGCTACGGACGTCTCAACGCCGCTTTCGATCGCCTCGATTGAGACGTATATTCTGTCATGCCACCGCCTGAAACCTTGAATCCCCTGTACTCGATGTCCGTTCGACTCGAAGAAGTTTCTTCATTGTATTTTCTTTCCAAACATATGAATGGAACGTCGTGTTAGACACGTTGCAAAATGAAAATGGAGATGTTAAATTTTATCAAATCCTATTGAATCTCTATTGAACTTTGAATATTTGGGGTTCTTGTTTTTCGCTGTTACAGATTACATCATCGTTTTACGAACGTAATATGCCTGGGATTGATATACCACTATGTGGGACGTGTCGCTATGTTTGCACAATCGTTTTTCGGCCGTCTTATGTCATCTTGTATCTTTTTTTTTTTCGTTTCCCATCTCCTGGGAGTGGAGGAGGTGCCACTGTTATGATTTTCCAAGCTACCAGAAAGGGAGCTACCGCGTGGCAATGGTGCATCGATCGACGGTGAAGACAGGCAGTTTTTGCCGCCACTGTCGTTTTCACTTTCACGTTTGTCGTCAGTGAGGAAAAAATGTACACCAGAGGATGAAAAGCGTGGAAGAGCCTCGGAATTTTCACGGTGGAAATTATGCTTTCGACAGTTGGGGAATATTATGTAGGAGAAAGTGGAATGAGGCCTTTCTCTCGTGACAAAAAATCGCGAAAGGCCAAGTCTCTTGATTGAACTTTGCGCAGTAAGAAAAAAAATGTTTTGCCAGTTGTTTCCAATTTCTTTTTTCGCCCGACTCTCTACAATAAGTCTGCCACTTTTAACTATGTTCTCGCGGCTCGGAGTCGAAGCTGAGTAAAAGGAAAGTCGGGAAATTTTTGGCTGACGCACGAGGAGGCAGGGAGGGGCGAGAAGACGCGCGACCCGCGCCGTGGACATAAATCGTGCCAATTAGAGCGGCGACCGGTAGTCGCGGGCTGTGGACCCACAGACCGCTTGTGTATCGCTTGGTGGCACCTTCTCTTCTCTTCTTTTTCTCTCTCTCTCTCTCTATGGGGGAGCTGTGCACGCACGTGAGAGAACACCGACCGACAAATGTCTCAAAGGCTCGCCGCTTGCCAGCCGCTGTCTATCGTTGATTTGTCCCGGTGACTCTCTTCGAGGAAACGAAGGATGAATCGAACAACCACGATCCTAAGCCGGGGGTTTCCACCTCTGATTTCGATTTAAAACGCTCGAAATGAGTTAAATATATATATATATACATAGTGATAACGATAATCTTAATAACAGATGTAATAGATACAAACGTGACGAAAACTTTATTAAATTTACTTGTTTTCGTGTGAAAAAAATTTCATTTTGATGTGAATCTAAACAATAATGGAAATATTGAATTTTAATAGATAAATGTATGGTAATTTTGATAAATCTGAATAACAATGGTAATATCGAACAGATAAGTATTCGTAATTTAATGATCCAGAATATAAGGAATATCGATGATAATGAGCGGGAACGAAGAGACGTTAGGTTAGGTCGCGGACATTTGCAATGCAACGAGGGTTGGCCGGGGCAAGAGAAGCTTCGCTCGAATAGATGGAACAACGGATGGCGACGGTTCTACAGAGAGTTGCCCTTGAAGATCTTCGATTACTACTTCCTTCGGTAGCCAACTCGTTCCTCTGCCGTGCATCGTCTAAGTCCGTTTTACGACCCACGTCGCTTTCCAATTTTATCGCGTAGCCTCCGAACGATTAAATTAAAACTCCCGTGCCAGGAATTACGATCGAACCGCGATACGATGGAACGCGAGTTCTCGTTATCTCGGTCGTTAACCCTTCGACTTTTCGTGGCGCGAAACGTATGTATGTTTGGAACTTGAACGTGAAATTGATTGAATTGTATTTTTAATTCTCGACGTTGGCAATCTGGACTTTCTTTTTTCTAAGGTTGTGTTATACGATAATTTTGTAACAGTAATTGACAATAATTAATATTTTTGATATTAGTCGATAACGATAGTTTTTGATAACAATTAATAATCTTTGACAATGAGATTTGATAATAATTAACAATTTCTGGTAATTTTCCTAAGTTTATGTTGTATGAATAATGACAATTAGGTAGATTTGGGAATAGTGATAATTTTTGGCAATAATTGATAATAGTAACTTTTAACGATATAATTGTTATTGTGTTATTTGATAATATAATATAATTATTGATATAATTTCTGATCATCTTCGTAAGTTTATACCTACTGTATGAACATTAGATAATAATACTAATTTTTGGCAATTTTTGTTATTAAACGCAATTAGTACCGAAGCACTAATTTTGAAATAACATAATGAGTAATTTTCGTTCAGAATTACTCTTTTCGTCGGGATAAGTATCTATAAATATGAAACTATGGATTAGAATTCTAATGGATAGTAGATTCTAATGTAGTAATTTATATAAATTATCGATTAACATTTAGATTTATCTATATAATATATTATGTTGTAAAATGTAACGTACTGATTGAAATGATCTATTATTTACTATCCCTACTAGTACCTATACATGCAAACACAAAGATATCGATTAGAATTATTTATATATTTTATACGTGTACCGCAGATTAGACTGGTACAGTGAAATTGCTGTCCAGTATTTCAGTATTTACTAATACGACATAAAGAAAATGATGTAAGTGGGAGGCCTCGAGTATTTCTAAATGGGGACACGAATTAAAACCTTGAAACCGCAAGCGGTAAAACCAAAGTGAAAATCGATGCACGCGATAAACGTCCCTCGTTTGTTTAACGTTCCCTATGCAAGCCTCGCAAAAACCTTCCACTCCTTGCACTGAAAGAAAAAAAAAAAAAAAAAAAATCGTACCGGGTAAACAGTTTCTTCCCCGGTCCCGACAAATGTCTCACGCTTGAGAATCGGCCCGCAGAAGTAGCGGGGAGGGAGTAGGAGTAGCAGCCAGTGCGGCGAGGTGGCGCGTCGGTCGGCCCCGAAAATTTTCGCTACGCCCGGTGGTCCAATTAGGGCCCACGGATCGGTGGTCCCCTTTGGTCCCGCGTACGCAAAACCAGCGCGTCTAATTAACGTTTTCCAGGAGTGGTCCAGCGAAGTTTGCGAGAGAAGAAAGTCGCTGGCTCTAAGTCGAGCGAGAGGGGCGACGAGAGGAAAAAGGGCCGACGGGGACGAGTCGCGCGAGGAAGGGCGGCAGGGGAGGGGGGGGGGAGGAGGAAACGCTCATTAGCGAATACCACCGGGGGCAGTATTCGAGAATCCGCCGGTGCCTCTCTACCGGCTCTTTTTAATTGGCCAGATTAGCCCCGAAATCGCGTAGCCTCTTCCCTCCCTCTCTTTATTTTTCCTCGAGTGTCTCTATCGCTCCACCGTCCAACACAGTGGTTTCCCCCTCTCTCTTTCTCTCTCTTTCTCTCGTCCCGTCCCGCCGATGCGACGTCTTTTCGGCACCGCGCCGACACGGAATATCGGCCTCGTTAAAATACCTGGGGCCCGGCGACGAAATCGAAATTTCGTGGGTTACACGCGGCGGAGGAATCGAAGCTTTCCGTCTTCGTCCGGTGCTAAATAACCGTGAGGACAGATTTCGCTGATATACCCGGACCGCGTCCTTCCTTTTTTTCTCTCTCTTTCTCTCTCTTTCCCCTCGAGGTGTGTTCCTCGGTTTCCTCGCTTTATCTCCGCCCCGTTTTTCGCCCTGTTCCCCGTGGCATTCTCGTGTCGTCAGATGGCGGGGGGAGAGGGGACCGCTTGAAACCGAGACGAGAGCGCGATTGATTTCAGATAGGAAGCTTCGAATTTTTGTACGTACCTCGGACCATTGGTGGACATCGTGGGTCACGCGAATGCTCGGTCGGTTTTCGAACGATCACCTGTTTGAGAGGAGGATAAGTTTGTAGAGATGATGAATTGGCAAGTGTCCCCCTATATTTCTAAATTGAACAATACAGATAGGCATCACCATGAATGGACTAGTGATAAATTTTACAATTACGTTCAACTTTGTAATTTCTTTGATATTTAATTTTACAACTAAATAACTTTTGTAATTCCTTTAACATTTCATTTTTGTAATTAACTGCGCATAATATTAACACTATCGTAATTGCATATAATTTTATAATTAATTGCGCATGATATTAATAATATCGTGATTACGTATAATTTTACGATTGAACGACAATTTTACAATTTCTTCAACGAAAAATAATATAAATGACAGATTGCTAAGAGTCTGTCTATTCTGTCAGATGTTCGTGCATCATGGATGAAACACAACTCAAATCCCGATCCTACTCTCACGAAATTAAGTCAGAGTCGAATGACCACTATTAAAAAAAAAAAGAACGACCGAGGGAAATTCGAGAAATGAAGAGCCCGTAAGAATCGAACAATTCTGGTCCAGCAATTGTTACAAGTCCAATTACTTCCAAGTGCGTCGAGGCTTGCTAAAGGGATTCAAAACGAAACCAAATTCTCCTGGCTAAACGTAGCAAACGAGGCGTGGAAAATAATTTCAGGCTCGTCGAGGCGTGTCGCGGCGCATTAGTCTCGCGTGGCACAGCAATCGATTCGCCACGCGTTCTTCGACAAGCTTAAAAACACACAGAGAGATAGAGAGAAAGAGAAGGAAGCGGCGCAATTAATAGACGGAATTATCGCGTAATCGATGGAAATTCGTTAGGGGCCAGGTGGATGCGGAGAGCAAGCGCGGTTCTCGAGTGCTGTTAATAAATGCGCGGCGACTCGGTTTAATGCGGCTAACCAGTTTCCGGCGCGTCGCTGAACGGGACGAGGACGACGACGACGACAGGCTGGCGAGCAGGTGCACACGCTCGCCCCGGCTAATCTACATGCCTGGAATGTCGGTAAATTAAGCGGCCTGTCCTCCTTCGCTGGCCCAACGTCTCGCAATTAAACGCTTCGCCCCCCCTCGTTATTTTCCCGATTATCTGATTCTAATATTTCTCGCCCGGCCGAAAAGTCGCGGATCGAACCGCGATCATCTCCCCCATGTCGTTGCTGGTTTCTCGTTTCTCGCCCTTGCATCGCTTTTTTTTTTCTTCACGAGCTGTTTGAAATTGCGCCTCGAAGACGATGTTCTTGTTCTTGTCATGGAAACCTGATCAACGATATATTGTTACATGTATCATTTTATTATTATTATTATTGTGTAAATTATTTTGCAATATGTATAATAATAATAATAACGCTCGCAGTAATGTGTATAAATTTATACATAATACATATATATGTGCGCTGGCAACCACGTATAGAATATAATTGTCAGCGTTTTTTCTTTTTCACAGAGAATAGTTTTTTGTAAGCAACACGATGTAGTACAATCTTTCTGTACTTGTATTATTTTTTTTTTTTTTCAAATGATGGTGAAATTTTCGATTTTTTTGAAAGGAATGCCACATTTATTATCATTTGGTACGAAAGTGTACATTAAAGTGACATACAAATGACACTTTGAGTGTCGAAATTGAAACGAATACAAGTTAAACCATACCCTACATTATAACGTAATGTAATTGTAATTTTATTATAATATAATCGCAATAGTCTAAAATTTTCCAGCATCGTAAAACTTTTCCAAAGAATTTTGCTCTCGTTATTCTTTATCACCTATATAATACTTTCACCGTGCACCCATATGGCGTTCGCTATCACAGATAGTTCAGATCGCTAATAGCCATAAATAATAACAGTGGTCGTGTTTCCTGAATATACAAGCGTGCGCGAATGCGACTGCCAGAGGCGAGGAATTTATCGCCGTTTGGTTTCCCCCGTGGCCGGCTCGTTCCTCTTTCGCCCTCCTTTTCTATGGCTGTTTCGCATCGTGACCACCCGACGCGCGCCAGCCATAAACACACCGGATAATCCTAGAACGAGGTGGGCGCGGCCCACAGAAAAGGCCCCCGCGACATCGGTGAAACGAATGAAAAACCACCCAGCGTTTTCCTAATTCACGCCAACTTCCTCCGTCAATTCACGTTTATTCAAATTTTTCAGTCGTCCCTCTTTTTTCAAAACCTTCCACGCAACTTGCGAGAATGTTGTTCAGGATCATTATATCCCGTTGCATAACGTTTGGATTTGATCACAGAAAGTAAATAATTGCGTTTTCCTCTACCAGATGGACACACGTGTACATCTCGAAATGCAACCAACTTCACTTTCAACCGCCAATTCATCGTACAATCGTTGATTGTAACCTAATCTGGTTTTTGGAAAAAGAGGATGCACGATTTTGTTAGTAATAATAATTCTAACCCTTCAAACCACGACAGTTTGGAATTGGTTTGCTATCAAATCGTTCTTGGAACTTTTTCTTGTCGAAAAGAGATGACAGTCTCTTCGAATCACAAAGTTGCCTGATAGATGGAAAAAGGTAATCGAACATAAGGATCAATGTATTGTCTAATAACGTTTTTGTTCGCCCTTCATTTCCACGTGCACAAAACATAGTCACTTTTTGGCCAACCTGATTAGTTTAAAGGTAAAAGTGCTTGGCAAAAATTCATATACAAAGTGAATTTGTAAAGTTGTGAATTGATACGAGCGGAGGTGGTCAACTTCCTCCAGCTCGTCCACGGCCAACCTTCGAGATCATCGTATTCATCCCGCATAGTTCATTCATTCCGGAGGTCGTCTCACCCCGGGATTTATGTCGGTCCGTGTTCCGCGATTTCTGAAATAAATCAGAAACCGAGTTTATTACCTTTCGAAACGCGTCTCTGGGATATTAAAAGGCTCGTCGTTTGCACGTCTTGTAGCGGGGCGTGTGGGCGGAGTAGGAAGTCGCGATTGGCTATTCGCAGTGACGTCGACGATCTTTGATAAATAGCAGGGACGAGTTGGGAATTAATTTTTGAGGTTAGAATCGAGGCTCCTCGGTGTGGTGTTGATTCTTTCAAACGATGGTGGAGTGGTGCCTTCATATGCATATTTCATACATATTAGTATCATCGAGAGCTAGTTAACAAATAATTTCGTATAATCGTTAACAGGAAGCATTTGAAACGATCTTCGCTCAACATCTAGCTACATTTTTGTAGGTTTTTTTCCTGGTTAGGTTGTATTTTCTTTTTTTTTTTTTTGTTACGTTTCTTTCAAACCTCGTTACACTTTTTCCTGCAGAGGTTATGTTTCCTTACGTATTTCAGATTGCTGTTTGCTATATCATATTCAATAATTTTTATTCGGCAATATTGTTATACTATATATATATATTATATATATTATATAATATTATAATTAATATTATTATATCGTATTAATATATAATTAGATAAAATTACACACACGTTCATATGTAATTAGAAATAATGACAAAACACTGTTGATACGTGCTTTTCAGCACAACTCGTCGATAGTATGGGACTTAATTCCACAATTGCCGAGTATTCGATAATCCAAAGACGGCCACCATGGCTCATGCGTCCCCTTTGTCAAATATTTTTCCGTAAGCTGTCAATTTATGCCAAATCTCATCAAAATTTCATCGGGGATTGACACTTTGGTATGTTCCCTCGTTAGAAGCCATAATCCACGAATAATGACCATCGAGTACGTGACCATCAAATGTCCAGCGGTTTCTCTTTCATACTAATCAGAATTTAGAGTTGGAGCATTGGAAATCGAGCGAGAGTAGAAACGGAAGTTACGCCTCGACGATCTCTTTTCTTTTCCAAAGAATCCCAAGAAAAGTTGGCGCAAGAGATGCCGGAAGGGGGAATTCGCGAGACCTGTTTCCTACGCTCGGTTCGAATAAATCAACGAGAAGGCATCGCCGTGATTTAACGGGCGTTCGCGTTTTGCTTGCAGAGGCGGCAAGTTCATCACGGTGGGCGACAGGATTAGATTGCCGGACGACGTGACGATGGGATACATCATCGAGTACCTGCTGAAAAAGCAGCTCACCGTGGTCGAGCAGTTCCATTCCCATCTGGAGCCGATGAAGTTCCTCAACAGGGACACCTTCGCCGAGCAGGTGAGTCTTTTGTTTTTGCTCCTTGAAATTATAATTGCAAATCTTCCACCCCCCCCCCTACAGACTTTGAGGTGTCACGAAATTTTTTATCAGCGAGTCTAGACTCTGTGAGTCTAGCAAATGCGAAAAGAAAGAAAGTCAAGAGCCAGAGGCAGAGGTGAGGAATTAAGATCGTACGAGTGGCAGCGTGAAGTCTCTAATCGCGGGTCTAATGGAATAATCGCCGTGATGAATCACCGCTGCCGGTTGTCGCCTCTTTCCACGCCAACAATGACCAATTGATTCGATCGTCGTCGCGTTCTTCCGGAGAACCGTCGGCAGGTGATGCCGTTTCATACGTTTCTGGCCGCTCTCTTTCCAAGTTTCCCCCGACTTCCGGCATGACGTGCCATTCTTATCGACCGATCATGCAATGGAACATTATTTTCTCAACTGAGATTCGACTTGGATAATTTTCCTCTGCTGACAACGAATTGTATTTGCATTCACGTGTAATTTCAATTCGAGGATCGAATAATGTGACGATCGATTTTCTTGAAATTGTATTAGAATAAATATAATTGTACGGTTGATTAATTAATACGGGATGTTAAAGGAGGTAGTATCTTTTTATCAAGTCATTTTTTCTGTGTTTTTTTTTTTTTGTAATACTTTTTAGCTTTAAACGTGTATTTTTTTTTTTTATGTGAAATTAAGTATTACGTGTTGAATCATAATCTTCGCAACTTTCAGACCTTGGATACCACAAATAATGCTGCTGAACTAAACGAAAATTAAAATTGTAAAATTGCTACAATGCGAGTTTATTTTAATAATAATATAATTGTTGATAACCCGGTAATATAATAATAACGTTTATAATAAGAAAATGCAGCGATGAAAAAACATTGAGCATTTGCTTATTGTTACAATGACTCACAACAATATGGTAGAATCTGATAATATAAATTGATCAAAAAGAATGAAAAGAAATTTGTTAGAAATTTCCCGATAAAGTAACTTATCGTTGATAATATCTATTTCAGAAAAATGCTTTGTTACACGGTTGTGTCAACATTTTTATAAATTTTAGCAACATTAGTAACAGTTGAACGTTGAAGTAGTAGTCGATAGGACATAGAGTCGTACATTCGCGAATCAATTAAACATTTCAAATTGACGTCAGAAATGTACGACAGGGGGCATTCGAAACGCGCGCGCGGTTCAAATTTCACGACGCCTCGGGAGCTGACGAGGCGAAGAACGAAGTCGCGACCGCCCGGATTTTTCCATTGGCCACGAGCTGCGTAAGCAGTATCGCCGAGGCTCGTGGAACAAATATTTTTACTGCGACGTAGAACTCGATCGGGCCCACAGTCTCGCGTTTCGAGCGTGTTGCTCGATTGTGGGCTCCGGTATGCGAAAATAAGCGATATCGTTTATGCCTTTTGCTGCTCGTTCGCTATGCTAAGCGGTCATTTCTTCTCGGTACAGCCGGGAATCGCATGCCAACGCTGCCTGAAATAAATACTCGAGTAGTTCCAATACGTTCTCTACGTATTTTAACTACAAACTCTTTCTCTCGTTCAGAATTTAATACTCTGTACGTTAAGAAAAGAAACTTCCATTTTCTGAAAGTAATTCTATTTAAGAAACTTTTTAGTAATAATAATTTTATTAATAATAATATTTTTTAATAACAACAGTAATATCCAAATGCTAACGTTTACCAATGACATTAGATTTTAAAAGAATTAAGAGAGAAAGATATTCGCGAACGATTTGCAACGTGTTTCTCGTTTTCCAATACAACTTCTACTATTTCAGACGCTCTTTCGATTAATTTATTTCAATTCGTTGTAACAGTGTTGTCAAATCCTCGTTAGATGTTTCTGCGAGGTTGAACCATGTCTATCAAAACAAATAAGTTAAGATCAGACGGTTGTGGCGATCGATACACGTTTGTTCAAATTTTTCAATCATTTTTCTTTTACTGCGCAACTTGGAAGAATATTCAGGATCGTTATCCCGTTTGCATGTAACATTGGATTGGTCACAGAAAGTAATTGCGTTTTTCTCTACTAGATGGACACACGTGTACGTCTCAAAATGTAATCAACTTCACGTTAAACTTAAAAATTCGATTATAACCTAACTGTTCGGGCTTGTTTCAGAGGAAGAAAATTTTTCTTATTCCATATACTCGCACTTTTTGTTCCAGGTGTCGTTCAGTTACTCGAAAGGTCCGAGGGACGAGTGGAATATTCTGAAGATCGATGGCTTCGATATGAAGGACGACCCGAAAAGGTACGATCTAATTAATACCAACGCAGAGGAGAGCTTCGTTCATATCAACTACGTTGATTTATAGCGAAATTGAAGGGTTTGCAGCGAGGAAGGAAAAAAAAATTTTTTTTTTTTTTTTTTTTTTTATATCAAGCATCGACAAACAGTATCGAATTTTTCATTGCTTTGTTCGTTCACCATTGAATTAACCTCTTAACCACTTGCGCTGGCAACTGATTGCGGACCATAACGAGTGACCGAACCGTACACAATAATTCGTTGCTTTTCTTTTCTTTCGAACTTATTAGTGTGTCACTGTAGATAGAAATTAAGATTATTAAGAAGTAATAAATTTATTACTTGTTTTTCCCGGGTCATACTTAAACATACTTAAAATTGCGAAAATATCGAATTTTGGGGCAAAAAATTGACGTAAGAGGTTAACCATTTGAGCTGGCAACTGATTGCGGACCGTAACGAGTGACCAAACCGTACACAATGATTCGTCGCTTTTCTTTTCTTTCGAACTTATCGGTATGATGTCATTGTAGATGGAAATTATTAAGAAGTAATAAATTTATCACTTGTTTTGCCTGGGTCATACTTAAATATACTTAAAACTGAGAAAATATTGCAATTTTGGGACGTGCATGGCACGTCATTTCAGCGCGAGAGGTTAAAAGTTCTCTCTTGTTGTAAACTGCAACCTCTTCAGTTTTCATCGATTCTTACCGGTTTAACTCTCATTCTTACGTTAAATTGAACTACTTGGACATGAATTTTTTTACTAACATTATGTCCAATTTGATATCAGGTTAAATTAAAGAAAAGGACACAGATGAGGATTAACCCGACGTTTTAATTGTTCGACTCTTAATTCCTGTTACAAAATAAAGAATCAGAGGCAGCAAGGAAATTCCTATCCCTACACGAATCTCTTTTCAATCCAACATTAAATCTACCGTAAAGTGCTTCTACCGTTATTACAAAAACGATTCATCGCTCGCGACACTTTCGTCCCTCATTTTCTCGACACTTTCCGAGAAACAAAAGCATCCCCGGAAGGAGATGTCGAGCTTTCGCGGAACTAATTTTCCCCCCTTTCTCTCGTCGAGGCAAAAGGAGAAGTGAAAGAGTAATTAGCAGCTGGCAGGCTACGTGTATCGCGATTTCTTCCTTCGTCCTTTCTCATACCACCGCAAGTGACTGTCGTCGTTTCACCGACGTTTTCCAACGTTTCTTCGGTCCCTGTTCCTCCGCGGGGCGGCGCTGGGACTCGAATTGCCCTGGTAATTGCTCTAGTCGCTCGTTTCTCCACGGAAAGCGGAAGACCCGTGCGAGTTAATCACAAGGGCGCCACCTCGTGCACGTCACACGCTCTTAATTGACTTTATCATAATTACCAGCGCCGACCGGTTTCTTTTTCTTTCTCGTTTCGCTCGTTCCATCGCACAGAGTGGAGTTTTCCGAGAGTTTTTATTCTCGGCACGCGACCAAGTTCGTCGAAGATTGGAGAACTTCCGTTTCTATGAATATTAACTAGCCGTTTCTGCCCGAGATATCGACTGCTCCCCGTTTTACACGGAATTACCATTCTATGGTAACCAACGTTCCGATATATCCTCGGTCTAATCCAGTGCTTCTCAAAGCGTGGGACGCTTAATTAAGGAAATTTAAATTAAAAAGTGGTATGAATATTTACTGAATTAAATGAATATTTATTAAATTAAAGCTAAAAAATTTAGCATGAACATTTGGCTTTGTCTTTGGTGCATGGTAAACTTTTGTTCGTACGTGTGTCAAAGAATCGTGCAATGATTTGTAATAGAGTTTATTATGTTTATCGTTAAAAAATCTCTGGAAGATTCGGCTCGCAATGAATGACCTTGGAATATTAACGTATTCGTGGAAAGGGCTGCACATTTACAGTGAATGAAGCCTTGGAGGCACGTTCGCCTAGAATAGTGGTTTCCAACCTACGCGTAAATGATATTTTAATAATCAATGGCGGAAAATACCAAGAGAAAAAAGAAAAGTTAAAATAAAAACCACAAATTTTACTCGAAACTTATTTTATAGTTTTGTAAATTATATAGTATTATAATATTATAATTTATATAATGAAGTTATAATATAACACAATATTATATATTATATACAATAATTTTATATAATGTATTATAATTCATACAATAACAACGTAAAACCTGCCAGTTCCTCCACTCTCGATGGGGTAATATTCTAGATTACGACGATTGATATTAGAATCCTTGCTGATCCCAAACTGATCGATCATCCAATCTCCTAATGCTCTAAAATGCAGTCTCGAAGGCAGTTCGCTCGAATCAGCAAAATTCCAGTTCAAACTTTCGCGTTTGTAACCCAAACCTAACCCAAACCTAACCCAAACCCCCTATATGAATGTCCTATACGAGATTCGCTAATCGACTCTGTCGATACGTTCTAATTGCAGATTCAGGTCGATCCACTGCCATCTGTTCCCGCACGTGCCCAATTGCCCGCACAGATGATGACCAGCGGCGGATGATCGTAAACGAGGAGAGAATCGCACGACGATCGTCTGTTGGGTCGGCTGTTGACTGGGAGGCGGCGTCCAGATCGGTTGGCCCTCGATCCAACGTCGCAGCGACGTTCGCTCGTTTCTTGCACGCTCTGTTCCGATATTTTTCTACGTAAGTGTGTCAGACGCAAGCGTCTCTGCGCGACGCCAGAATCGGGTCACTTTTGACCCGGCGTCGAGTATATCGTTGCACCATTTAAGAAAGAGGGGGCAGAGTGAAGATATCTTTTAGATTTATCGTTTTTTTTGCTGTTTTTTTTTGTTTTACTTGCAATTCGCGACGGGTCAAAAGTGACCCAGCTCGGCGGTTCCAGGGCGAACATTTTTAGAAGATATTACCTCCGAAGATGGACGTGGATATATATATTTTTCTTTTAGTATATTTTTTTTCTATTTTGAGCATAGCGAAACGGAGATAGGAGAAATTGAAGTAATTAATTATGAAATTTGACATCTCGCCGATTTTTTTGAGGATAATTTGGAACGTCTAGAATTTTTTTTCTTTTTTTTCAATTGATATCACGTGCATTTTATACGTTTCTCGTGCTTTTAAACTTTCCACAGACGCAGTATGCTCATATACCATTCTGGCGAAAGTAAAAATTTCCGAGCGTTGATCTTTTTGTAGGAACCTTTTTCATTTAATAGGTCCATCGTCCAAATCTCGTTTGTGTGGATCGTACTTGCGTACATTGGCGAATATTGAAGAAACAAAGAGAAATTCGACTCAATCCTTTGCACTCGAGAGCCACGGGGCTCGATTGAAAATTTGTCTGCCACCTTGAATTTGAAAGTGAGAAAAATATAAAATTCTGTTGTCAAATGCAAATGTAATTGACGAAAAGGTAACATTACAGGTTTTTAAGGTTTTTAAAGAGCAAAACAGAACATACACGTAGAATTTTAACACAAATATTATTTTATTCAATATTTACACGAAAAAAAAAAAAAAATGTATAGTGTTTCGTAAGATGTTTTGATTTTCCAAAAAAAATTTTATGATCGTGTTACCGTTTACTATTCTAAGAGACACAGATTTTTCACTAGAATTAATTTGGATGAAACATTCTTTAAACTGTTGTGATGAAAAGTAATTTCAAACTGTTACTTAAAAAAAAGAGAAATCATATCTACTGTTTACTAATCTAATCAACAATCAGTAATCTACTTGGTCTCATTTTGAAGCGTAAAGTTTTTACTCTGACTGTCCTGAGAGTGTTTTTTTTTTTTTCTTTCTCAAAACTATCTCAACGTATGAGAAGCTGTTCTTTTCTTTAGAAATTCAGACGTCTTTAGAAATGCCGCAAAATTTTTTACTAAATCCATCATTATTTTGAAGATTGAAGTTTTCCTTTTTACAACGACGTCTTAAATTTGCTGCAAGACTCTTTTCCCCGTCATTTTATTCAACCTTGAATGACAAAGTTGAAAAACAAAAATTCAAGAAATTCTAACATTTAGCCATCCAACGTTGCAATGTTCAAAATTCAAATAAAATGGCGAGAAATGATCGTACAGAAAACTGAAAGGTGTCGTTGCAGAGAGGAGACTTCAATTTTCAAAAAACCACCGATGAACCGACTCGCGGGAACAGTTTTTCAAATATTTTTAGAGAGTTTTAGTTTGGATTTTTTCACAATTCTCCCACCCACTGTATGACGTAAAAGTCATTCGAATTTAGGACGATCAAAGTAAAAGACTGTCGCACGATTCATCGTCACCAAGTTGAAACATTTTAAATTAAATTGAATCGATCATTTTTCATCGTTATCACTTGTGCGTGTAAAATTACAATCTTTCCACCAAAACTGCTCCAAAGAAACTTTCGAGTGCAAAGGATTAACAATTTTTGTGAATTTCCCTCGACGTTCGCGGGGTTTATTGTACATAAGAACTACTCGATGTTTGTATATATGTATATGTATAATATGAAATTTCTGAAAACTGGAACACCCGGAGTTATCGTTGGCAAAGTTGGCAACCGTTTGGACAACGCGACTTGAACGAGAGAAAAAAAAAAAAAAAAAAGAAAAGAAAAAAAAGGAGTTTCCTGCATGGTGTTCGCGTGGTCGAAAAGGGTTGAGAGATCCTTTCGATCGATAACGCCGGGTGAATTGTAATCGATCGTAACGTACGAGAGAGAGAGAGAGAGAGAGAGAGAGAGAGAGGCGAGTTTGCTGGAATATTTGACGACATTCTCGTCGTCGCGTGACGGAATTACCTTAAGCTAGTCCCCCCCGTGTAAAAGAGCAGATGGTGGTCGTACCATGTGATATTTAATGGATGTGAGTGGATTCGTGCTTTCGATTGTGCGTACACACGTTCCCGGGGAAAATCGGTACGCCAGCTGATAAAACTACGAACGTTTTCAGAATTCAGATAGATAATTAGCAAGAGACTTTAGAAATTTCCGATTCAGTTCGTTCGAACCTTGAATACTTTTCCTTTTCAAATTTACTCACGTAAGAAGGATGGTAGATGAGACATGAGAAAGATCCAAATTTCGAATGTGCGAGGAGTGGAACGTCGTTTCTCATCGATTAAATCATTAACGACCACGCGAAAAGATACTTCGTCCAAAGAATGACCAGTTGAACACTTGACCAGAACGATGAAACTCGCCAGTTTCTGTTCGAAGCTATACTCACGCGAAACACAGAACTAGAGATTTCTGAACGAACAAAGTAAAAGTGCTCGTGCATCGTCTTTGTTTCTTTTGCCCCCAGTGTTTCTGGAATGGAAATTTCAAATCGTTGCTAGTTCCAGCAGTTAAGCGCAAACGGCAAAGGGAAACAATTTCATTGTCCCCGATTTTCCCCGGTTTCTCGTTTCGCGTGCTATTGATCCAATCGGTGTGCAATATCGCGAGATACATACGTAAAACGAGAGAGTGAGTGAGAGAGAGTGAGAGAGAGAAATAGAGAGAATGGTACTCGCGAACCGACGAGCAACAGTCGGACTAATTGTTCTTCTTTCCGGCGTTGTATTAAGCAGTGCACCTGTTGCGCTCTCGAGCAGAGAGAAAGAGGAGAAAACGGAAAAAAAAATGGGGCTTCTGTCGAATGGGATTGGAGAACATGGCGGATGTGTACGATTAACGTTGTAACAATGAGGTTTTATATAATACACGGTAACCATTATACGGCAGAAACGATTCTAACCGCTCCTCGTTACGATTCCTCTTCCGGTTCCCTCCTCGTCGCGAAGAGAAAATCAGTACAATCCAGTTTCTCTCCCAGTAGGTTTGCTTTGTCTGCGTGTATTTGATATCTTTAATCGGCGCAAATTTCCCAATTTTGCGAAGAATTCGCAAGAGTCGATTTTTTTTGTAGTTTACACAGAAAGAAAAGTCTTCGGAGAAAAGAAAACAGAATGGTGTAGAAAAAAGATTTAGGCTTTTGAGAGATTGGAGTCGACTTCCTGTCCAGGTACCTCCATCTGTTACGATTGTGGAAGAAACTGACGACCGAGTCGGTAAAGTTGCTTCCTTCGTCCTTTCCACTCGTTCCTCCTCGTTTAAGGCATCGTCCCGAACGATCTGATCCGTAAGTCCTGCAAATGTGTCTTTCATAGTAAATCTGTAACAAAACAGAGCTACGATAGTGGAAAATTTGTTTTTAGTTCGACGAGAACGATCGGGGAACGTAAGTATCCATCGAGATTGTGATCGATCATCGATCACGAAGGGAATTCAAGGTAAGGTACCGTCGATAATGTCGTGAAAACGCTTATCGATAGTTGTTTCTTTTGTTTTCGAAATTGATTAATTGTTTCGTAACTTATTTGCAATCAAAAAAATTACAATTAAAAACGTGATTAATTCGAGGAAACAAATATCGTAAAATGATTCTACGATTCTCGTCCTGAACAATTTCTTCTCCGCTTATCCAATTGAAAACCGTCGAACATTTACTTTTAACTCTTATTTCTCATTCTCGGCGACTTGCAATTTGCAATTTACCTTCGTGCCGTACAGATATATTTCCTTGAAATACAAATAGACAGTATCGACAAATAATTTATAAATAATACACTAAAGAATAATTATAACTGCCTGATGCAGTTTTCATCAAAAGGTTGTTTCAAAAATTTCGTTTCATTTATTATCGATTAACATTGTCTCTATCGTTATTAAACTGGTGCATTGAGACGTCATTTTTTTCAGATTAGAATCATCAGGTCTCAATCATCAATTGTTAACCACATTGAGTGGTGCGTTATAACCTTTTTTTACGAAATTATATCAACAATCTGACATTATTGATTGAATTGTAGTTTTTAGCGTACACAATGTATGGAAAATACTTCTTCTTGGTGGTTAATAATTGATAATATTGATAATTAATAAATTTTCTCAATTATCGATAGTTGATAAATTTTACCAAGGCTGTAATTTGGTTTCATTTTAAAGCTGAACATCACTATTTTCACAATCTTGAGTTTATTTTAGAAATGATTTTACATAGTTGGTGGAAAGAAATAAAGGCGCTCTTTTCTCGAAAATTGTCAAAATTCAAACGTCTTTGAAAACAAGAAAGAATTCTTTTCATAAGTAAATCAACCACAATTTTGAAGACTGAAATCTCCACGCGAGCAGCCGAAATAGTTAAATTATTACAACAACTATAACACGTTATATGGTAGCCTTCTTAATACTTAGAGCATGTAGAACAATACTTTCTTATTAGAGAATGTCGAACGGTTGATAAAAGAAACATTCCCTCTAAAGAAATTTGACCTTGAAATCTTCAAAAAAAAAAAAAAAAAAAAAAAAAATCCACAAAAAAGTTATTATAATAATATCAATATATTATAATACCAAATGACATTTGTTAACGAAGTTCATCCACAGTCTCGAGAAACAAGTCTCGAGTTATACAGGCGACGCCAATTAAGTGGCCTGAATCTGTACACGCGAGCATAAGCGCGAGCGCGAGGCAGCCTTTCCGTTCGATACACGTTCGAACCGGAAATGCGCGTCGTGCCAGCCGTTGCGTTGAATTCGTTGCGACCGTGGATCGCGAGTTCTTTTTTTCCGTCTTCTTTTTTTCCCCCTTTTTTTCGTAACCAGCAGCAGCGGGAGCCTCGCAGCGGCGGCGAACGATGATAACGGCTCCGTGATGAAAATGAAAATTGGGAGAACGTTCGCTCTAAGGGAAATGAACGCTGTCTGCGAGCATCCAGACGGCCCGGGATGGGAATATTACGCAAAGTAAGTGACTTCGGCTTCTTTGGCCGAGTACATCTACGCGGCAGAGAGAGAGAGAGAGAGAGAGAATTCACGAGAAATGTCTCGCGAAAAATTTGTCTCGCGGAGACGTGTCTGATGAAAAAAATTGACGTACTTATTTGGAAGAGAACTTTCACTGTGAAAATGGAGAATTTTTTTCTGAATTTGTTACAAAGTATCGATATCTTGCGACATGTATATACCGCCTCTATCTCTGTTGAAATCCCAGCTCAACTCAGTAAGAAGTATAAAATTTGTTATCAAAATAAATAACGTTTAAGTAAATATTGTTTGTAAATATTTCGTATTACTGTATATATCATGTAATTTATATTATAGTATATAATATTATGATAAGGATTCTGGTATTATAATATACTATAGTATATTATAATAAGGATATAATATAATATATTATACAATATTACAATAAGGATTCTAGCATATAGTGTAATATATTATAGTATATTATAATAAGGATATAATATAATATATTATACAATATTATAATGAGGATTCTAGCATATAACGTAATATATTATAGTATATTATAATAAGGATTCTAGTATAATATATTATAGTATATTATAATATATAGTATAAAATAATATAATATACTATATATTATATAGTATTATAATAAGGATTCTAGTGAAGGACCGTGCCATTATTATTTCTCCTCCGTACTCTATCCTTCATAATTTTATAATTTTCAAAAATTCCAAAAATCTCGAAAATACTTTTTTTGATAGTCCTGAGAGTTCTCGAGGGTTCCTAAATTCTCGAATTCTGAGACACTTTCGAGGCCCAGGACTCGACCGTCAGGTTCCCCAGATTTTTAGGTTAAGTTTATTTTCTTGCACATTACTAACAGTTACTATTTCTCTCCCGCTAATCTGCTTACAATTTATATGTATAATATTCATAATTCTCAAGAATTTTACAATTTTATAACTTTTATAATGTTATAATTCTTCAAGAACTACGAAAATCTCGAAGATACCGACTTTCTCGAGGATCCCAACTTTATCGACAGTCCCGTGAATTCCCGAAATTCTCGATCTTCTGAGACACTTTCGAGATTTATACCGACTTGGCCGTGTCCAAATCATCGGGTTCTCGTAATCTCGTAAAATAATTCCAGATAGATCCTCGAGAGCGCGTATCTACGTACGCACGAGAAGTTTTGTTCTCTTATTTTACTTCATGCCTCGAGCGATCTTCGTTTTGACCTTAACACCTCCTTTCACCGGGGTTCTCTAATCTCCCTCAACGCCCCCCCCCCCCTCGTCCCCTATAATCTCTTGAGAGCATTTCCTTTCGCCGAGCGTGCTTTTCGAAATGTTCAACAGATTAAAACAGTACGGAGCAGGTCTCGGGCAGGTAGATTTAGCGTGCATTAACTGTCTTATTTGTAAGAGGCGGAACATCTTCTCCACTTATCCGAGCGTGAAACCTCGTTTCGTACGAGGTATTAATAATTTATCATATAATTTGAAACGTTGAACGGTTTCTTCTGCATCGAGTCCGTCGCTTTGATCGTTTCGTTGAAACACGTTATTAGGCTGAGGTTGAGTTTTCATTTTTTGCGACGAAACATGATTGATTAATTATATTGTTTAACAAAAAAAGTATAACAATACTTTTACAATTTTATCTTAAACAAGTAATAAAATAATTATATTTCCTATCGGGAAGTAATGTTTCCCAATTTTTATTTGATTTTATTTAAATTTATAAATATGTATAATTTAAATACAAGTAATATATTAAATATATATAATGTACAATTAATATATTATTATTTTAATTATACAATTAATATATAATTAATATATGTAATATATAATTTTTATTTAATTTTATTTAAATTTATTTAAATAAAACATATATGATATATAATTTTTATATAATTTTATTTAAACTTTTCAATTTTCAATAATAATATTTCCTAATTAAATAATAAAAGAAACAATATTGATGCAATTTTATTGTAATGGAGCCCGTCAATATGACTGATTTCAGACTTCCAGAATTTGAACTGTTTAACATCTCAAGACGTTGCTACTGTGACTTGGCTCTCTCTTTAGACTTTTTGAGAGGTTCACGCATCAATCGCCCAAATATCAATCGACCGTAGTCTAGCGCCAATGAAATAAAAAAAAAAAAAGAAAAGAAAAGAAGAAACACAGACAGAGAACCGACACTTGCTTGCATCGACACTCGACACATATCCAGTGGATTGGCCGAGCAAGTCGAAATTGCTGTTGGATAGAGGTCGGATGCGAACGAGAGAAGTTTTCCAATAAATAACCCTTGCATTATCGAGCGGGTGTTCCTTTCCCAAGGCGACGTGCCGCGTTGAAATATCGTAAAGAAATTCTGCCTCTCTTCCATTCCCCTCTGATGAGTATTATTTATGAATTCCACGACGATGGACATTTCTTGGGACTCGAGCTTTTCCTCTCGTCTCCCTCTCGCTCGCTGACGCGCGCACAGGCCCAATTTCTAATGGCTCCGGGACAGAACGCGCCTTTTCCCGCCAATTTATGGCCAATCCCGATGGCGTCGCCATCTGTCGCCGCTGGACGACGTTTCAACTCTTGAAGGATCATTCGATTATCGAGGAAATTCACGTTGGTGCTGGCGTTGTTAACTCTTTGCACTCCTTTGTCGAGTGTGACGTCAATTTTTGTCACAGGGACTCTCGTGTCGAGTTACACTTGGTACTTTTAAACTGCCAGTTTAACCACGTTGCGCCGGCAACTGATTGCGGACCGTAACGAGTGACCGAACCGTATACGACAATTCGTCGTGTTCTTTTTCTTATGAACTCGTCGTTACGATATCACTGGATAGAAATTACTACAAAGTAACAAACTTGTCGATTTGTTTTGCGTGGGTTACATTTAAATATGTACATAAAGCTGAAAAATATCATTGCAGTTTTGGGACAAAAGATTCTCGACGTGCGTGGCAGAGGTTAACAACGTTGTGCTGGCAACTGATTGCGGACCGTAACGAGTGACCGAACCGTATACGACAATTCGTCGCGTTCTTTTTCTTATGAACTCGTCGTTACGATATCACTGGATAGAAATTACTACAAAGTAACAAACTTGTCAATTTCTTTTGCGTGGGTTACATTTAAATATGTACATAAAGCTGAGAAATATCATTGCAGTTTTGGGACAAAAGATTCTCGACGTGCGTGGCAGAGGTTAACAACGTTGCGCTGGCAACTGATTGCGGACCGTAACGAGTGACCGAACCGTATACGACAATTTGTCGCGTTCTTTTTCTTATGAACTCGTCGTTACGATATCACTGGATAGAAATTACTACAAAGTAACAAACTTATCATTTGTTTTGCCATTTGGGATACATTTATACATACTTAAAGCTGAGAAAATGTTGCAATTTGGGTCAGGTTTGGGTTAGGTTAGGTTCAAAACATTCTCGACGCAGAGGTTGTTGCCAAAAAAAAAAAAAAAAAAAAAATTGAAAAATATGTAGTTTGGAGCCCAAAGAGTTAATATAGAGATAAAATATAAATGATTTTAATTTATTATACAACAATATCAGTAACAAAACAATAGACAAGCAAAGAACACAGATTAAAAACCCAAATTAATTTTTTTTAACCGTACGATAATTTATTAAATAATAAACGATATTAATTTATTAAATAATAAATAAATTGAAAAGGTATTTTTTGAACAAATTCACTGAAACGTGAACGCTTCCACGAAATATTTAATTAGACAAATTGAAACGTCTTCGAAAGCGTTGAACAAATTTTTACTGCTATATTCTTTACAGCAAATCTGCTGTATTATTTTTTGATTTTTCAAATTTTTATTACTATATTTTACTATATTCCGCCTACTCTACTTTTTACTATTTTTCAAATTTCCAGATTCCCCAACCTCGTGACGCGTCTTTTTTTCTTTCTATCACACTCTGTAACATACGATTTCATTTTCAAAGTGGAGTAAAAATTTCCTAGCGCGAAAATGCCACGAAATTTAATACAGTGGTATTGTTCTTCGCAAGCCCGATGTTGCTCTTCCCGGTACAGAAATGGCAAAAAATTGGTTGCGTAACCAATGGGAGGAGGTTTTGGAAAAACGAGACGCTCGGAAGGGGAAACGCTCTGGGTCCGGTTATTACTTTCCATTTCCCCAAAGCGTTTCTTTCCGCGCGCACAGACGTCTCTCGCGTTGTCAGGTGATTCCGCCTCCTGTCGCGCGTGCATTTAAAATCGATAGCGGAAATATTCCACCCCACGTCCGGGATCAAACGATACGTGTCACTCGATGCTCTCCGGGTCGCTTTTTTCGGTTAATTTTCCTCAGGTTAGCTTCAGTTAGGACACCAGCGTCGCCCTATCTTCTAGAATCCTTCATTCCCTTTTATTCGACTATCGTCGTTCAGGCTCCTTCCAATTGGAGTTCCATCCGTGTTTTATTTTAGACAGTATGGAATTGTTATTTCATCAATTTTACCAATGAAAACGTTGATACCATTGGTACGTAAGTTACTAAGGTTGTGTAATAAATTTGTGTTATGTTATTGTAGAAAATCTGGTATAGACTATAATATACAAAATATTACATTGTATAGTTATTAAATTAATATTATATTATTATATTATATTTAAATATTATATATATATATATAGAGAGAGAGAGAGAGAGATAAAGGAACATATGATGTGGATAAATGTTGCTTATAAATTGCAAATAGAATTTCAATATGCAGTATTTAAAATATTCAAGGAATCATTTATTATTACCGAAAACATTGGAGGTAATACGATTGACGAACAATTTAAATTCACTGAATGAAGTTCATTTACCGTACTATATTATTGACGTTGAAATGTTCATCGTTTCAATGCGAGACAGGTGTGCTTTACAGGTACGTAATTACATAATTATGTAATTATTAAACGGAGCAATACAGGTATTATATACGACGTGTTTCAAAATTGCTTAATTCATTTGAAAAGAATAATCAAATACGTAATACGTAATTTCATCAGTGCGAACGAACATTATTGCACAGCCAGATAGATATTTATTTAAGTATTTATTTAGTTATTATTTGTCTAGTTGCTATTTATTTCAGTATTTATTTGGTTATTATTTACTTAAGCATTTATTTAGTTATTATTTGTCTAGTTGCTATTTATTTCAGTATTTATTTGGTTATTATTTACTTAAGCATTTATTTAGTTATTATTTGTCTAGTTGCTATTTATTTCAGTATTTATTTGGTTATTATTTACTTAAGCATCTATTTATTATTTATTGAACTTTTACTTAGTTTCGAATGAACATGAAGAAACATCCCCCCCCCCACTCTGTCTTTCGTCTTCTTTCTTTCACACCATGAATATTGCAAAATCAAGGTTAAAAAAAATATCTTTAACATAATACAATATGATATAATATAATAACTTTTCGACGTTACACACTATTTTTTATAGAGAGAGTTGTATCGAGCCATAAACAAATTATTAACGCCCCCTCTCCCCCTTCCTACCCCCATGAACCGAACAAAATTCGTCAGCAAAGTTTCCTCGTGTCTTCAGAAGCATTGGAAATGCTCGAGCTAAAAAAGTAAAAATAATTATTGCTTCACCCTGCTTCATCTAGTAACATCGTACTTTCAAATTTCCCATAATAATCCACAAAAATCCACCGTACGTCTAATTATCAATCTCGCTTCTTTCCGTTTGAAAAGAAAATATCCAGCCAGACGTTCGATGGAAATGAATGAGTAATCTACGTTAATCGTGTCGAACAATTTACATTACACGTCACACGTGATACACGTAGTAGCTATATTTATTATATCTGATAATGTGACGCTTGCGCTGGATATCGGGCGGCTGGAAAAAAGTGCAGCCCCGATGACGTAAGAGAGGCTGCAGCCAGCGGCCACTAGATAAAGGGGGGGGGGATGATGTAAGAACAGGGCTGGAGCAAGACACTCGCGCGCCCTCCCCTCCCCCACCCCTGAACGTTTCCTCTTTGTTCGTTATCAATTCGTTATCGATCCTGCGCTGGACAGGTCAGGATAACGGGCAGAGGGGGGGGGGAGGTAACGAGGGGTTGACTCTTCGCGGATAAAACGTGGACATCGTGGACACTTTAGACGCGATAATTCGCCCTCCCCCTCCCCTTCCCTTCTTCCAGTTCGTTGCTATTTCGAGCAGAGTCGTTACGTCGCGTTATACTCGCATTTTCTCGAAGGGTTAAGTAGCCTGTCCGATAAGAGCTCGGAGAAGCTGTTAGCGAGCAGCTCGATTAAACCCATTACGATCTCCCCTAAAGAGAGAGAAAGAGAGAGGGAGAGAGAGAAGAACTGCGCCCCGCGAGTCTGCCAGCCAATTAAAAATTCCATCGTTATCCACCGCCCCCCCCCCCCGTGAAATTGCTCGGGCTCAGTTCTCTTCTTTCGACGTTCCAATGGGAAAGCGATGACACACTGAACGCCAGGGACGGCACCAAGTATACACGAAGTCGAATAGAGTTTGATATTTAACGAGGGCACGCAGTGTTAACATCTTGCGCTGGAATGACGTGCGTCGAGAAATTTTTGTCCCAAAATTGCAATATTTTCTCAGTTTTAAATATATCTAAGTATAAGCCAAATACACAGGGAAAACAAATAATAAATTTATCACTTTTCAATCATTTCTATCCGAGCGATATCACACCGACGAGTTCAAAAGGAAAAGAAAGCGACGAATTATTGTGTACAGGTTTGGTCACCCGTTACGGTCCGCAATCAGTTGTTAACCTCTAACACACGTCGAGAATTTCTTGTCCCAAAATTGCAATATTTTCTTAGTTTTAAATATAAATCTAAGTATAAGCCAAATACACAGGGAAAACAAATAATAAATTTATCACTTTTCAATCATTTCTATCCGAGCGATATCACACCGACGAGTTCAAAAGGAAAAGAAAGCGACGAATTATTGTGTACAGGTTTGGTCACTCGTTACGGTCCGCAATCAGTTGTTAACCTCTAACGCACGTCGAGAATTTCTTGTCCCAAAATTGCAATATTTTCTCAGTTTTAAATATAAATCTAGTGTAAGCGAAATACAGAGGGAAAACAAATAATAAATTTATCACTTTTCAATTCTATTCGAGCGATATCATACCGACGAGTTCAAAAGGAAAAGACAGCGACGAATTATTTTGTACAGGTTTGGTCACTCGTTACGGTCCGCAGTCAGGTTGCAGGTTAATCACCGATTAAGTGTAGAGTTTCCGAAACAAATATTTGACTCGTGTTCTTTTTTTTTTTTATTGATCGGTAATCGTCGATATTGCGACGAATTTATCGACCTATCGTAAACTTCGACGTGATTCAAGATCATTTACTGCCTCTCGAAGGTTACTTGCGTTGAACGTTCCAAGAAATTATTCGAAATCGGCGTTAATATCTGGTTGACTATCTCTGGAGAATAGTTCCTAACCTAACTCTAAATCTGAACCTAACTTAAACCTAACTTATCCAATTTTTACACGCAATGACGTACGATCATATTTCACATATGATGAATTTGAAGTTCATTTGAAGAAAAATACATAGTTTCATAGATAAAAAAAAAAAAGAACAAAAGTCAATGTTTGAAATCTTGGAAGTCTACAAGATTTAAAAACAATGAATTTCCTCGTAATGCGAAAACCAGGATTCCAATTTCGAATATATAGTTTTCACGAGCAAACATTGTCAAGAAAATATATTAACATTTATTTGGAGAAATTAAGAAAAAATACGGTTTTTTAAATATATTGTTTAAACAAATAATGTACACCATTGAATTCGTCGTTAAAGAAACACTAATTTCATCAATTTACACTTGATTTTCAGTAGTTTCCGAGATACTCGACGAAATATGCTCCGGACTCTCAAATTTGAGTCTTTATCCCTTCAACATTGACTTTTATCTTCGATGAAGAAGCAGGTACGTGTCAAATATTTTTTCAAAAATACTACATTTTCATCGAAATCGATGGTGATTGACAGTTCGTTGGAACGTCAGAGAAAATTTGCACGTGCTCGCGAGACGCTCGTGCCCATTCCTACCGAAATGAAACGGCGCACGCAATGCACACACAGACACACAAAGAGCTTGGTCGCAGAGAAGTCACCGTGAAACGAGATTAATATTACGATCATAAAGCGAGGCTAACGCGTCATTATTTACGTTCCATAATTATTCCCGTCGTTATTATTATTCGCGATAATTATACGTCGCATAATTAATACACACCGAGTGCAACGTTCCGTGTTACGTTTCGCTTATAATTATTTACACGGGAGGGGGGAGCTGAAGGTGGAAGAACACGGGCAAATTACATGAAAAATTAATATTCATCGGCTATTGTCGGGCTCTTGCTTCCTCAATCGTGTTCCGCGATTCCCGAAAAAAAAAAAAAAATTTCCCCTCCGTCGTCGAACACGCGCGTACACCGTCCCCGTTCCCAGCTTCGCCCCTTTGTGACGTTCATTGTTCTCGCCGGGAGCCTCCGGGGCAGTTCGAAAGTTCTCGTGGAAACTGTCCGGAAGGGATGCGAGGCGACGGGGCTCGATCGCGGCTCCGTCGCTGGGAAACTCCGTGGCGCCGATAAGAAGAGAGGGAGGGGAGGTTGAGAAGCGTTGGGCGGTGAGCAGTCGTATGTAGGTCGTACTGTCAGTGCCACGACCCGGTTTCGTTGCACTGTTGCCCCCTCCCCCTCCTCTTCCACGCCAAAACTGACGCCCTGCGTCACCCCAGCCGGTCTGCAAATCCCTAAACACGTATCCACCCTTCTACTGGCCCTTCATCTGCCTCTTCTTGTTACAACGTATTCTCTCTGACAAAAGAGAGAGAGAGAGAGAGTTTCTCCCTCGATCGAGTCGAATTTCTTCGACTTTATTAAAAGTATGCAACTCCTCGGTCGATCTTTTAATGCCAACCATCGAATTTGATTAATTCAAATCTCGCCCGAAATGGACGAAAGTTCGCGTACGCTCGAGTCCAATTTCCTGTTCCGCGATGGAATGGAAAACAAGAGTATCGAGTGAAATCGTCCAAAAACTCGGGAAGGTTTTACCTTTCGCTGGGTGAAATCTTTTCCACCGCGAAGCGCTCGTTGAGAGCTAACGACCCAGATCGCCTGATCCGCCGGATTCATGAAATAATCATCGAGCAATCCCCCCGCGCTCCCGGGTTTGTTTGTTGGCCGTTCACGGTCGAGCAATTATCCCGAGTCGGAGTAGTTATTTCAAATTGGATATCGCGAAGTGATTGGCCGATTCTCGCTCCTCGCCGCGAGATAATTCGAGCAAGCGGCGCTCGAATTTCTTTCCCCCCTCCTTCGCCCCCTTTCGTGAATATTATTCGTCTCGTCCCTTGAAACGTTGCCGCGCTGGTAATTATCTCGAATAATTACTCGAATCGGGTATCGCCGAGTAATTACACGAAACAGTCGAGCACGTCTGATCATCCCTCGTTTTCTTCCTGGATTTTCTTCTGAGTATCGGTCCACGGTGGTAGTTTGTGAAAGCGTTTCGCGTTGCAACTTTGTGCGCCAGTTTATAGGTTAGGTTACGGACCTAGTAACCTAACCTATAATAGATCTGTACAATGCTTTTAGGAGTGCAACGTGTTACACGTGCAAACGTAAACAATTGTGTTATCTTTTTGAATGGAAATGCAAACTTTTTTTTTTTAGAAAAGGGGACAATGGGAAACAAATTATATAATTTAAACAAAAGAATACAGCGGCAGAAATATTATATTATTTGTTAGCGTATTGGATTTTTTTTTTTTACTATTGGTACACGGTAGTAGTTTGTGCAAGTGTTTCGCGTTGCAACTTTGTTGCCAGTTTATAGGTTAGGTTACGGACCTAGTAACCTAACCTATAATAGATCTGTACTATGCTTTTAGGAGTGTAACCGTGCACGTGTAAATGCAAGGAATTCTGTTATCTCATTATGTGACTGTTAAAGTGAATCAATGGAAAGATAATTGATCCTTGTTTTTGCAAAATCTTTGGTTAATAGACAATAGATTTTTATACACATTCGTATTTTCGACCTAAACTTAACCTGAACCTTGTTTAGCCGGTACTAGAAATTGTAGTATTTTATTATATTTAATATATTACTAATATTGTATTTAATATATTACTTAACCTAAACCTAACCTTGTTAGTTATATGCTTCATTTGACATTATACTTTCAAATTTTTCGCAATTTTAATCAACATAAAAAGAACTGAGAGAAAATAGAAACTTGATAGAAATTTGCCATCAAGTAGAAAGCAACAATATATAATGTTTTTCGTATTTTCTCATATCACGTGCATTCTGTGCAATTTTATACGCTTGAAAACTTCCTATAAAATCCGCAGTACAGTTATCAGTCTAAGTTGATTACGTTATTAATAGCATACGGATTTTATGGATTTATGGAAAATTCAAAATTGCGAAAACGTATATAAAATGCATTTAATATACATAGAAATATCTGTATAAAATATCCAAAGAAGAGTATGTTATAACAGATAGTGAATAAAACAAATTTCTTTTAGATTTTACTCCTTTAACAATACTGATGATCATCCTAGTTATTAATTATCAACTTGTTAGTAGTAAGAATGTACGAAATGATATTATAATTCATGATATGTAAAGCAAATTTCTTTCAAGTTTTACCTCTTCAATGATACTCATAATCATCCTACTCATTAATTATCAACTTGTTATTAGTAAGAATGTGTTGTACGAAGCAAATTTCTTTCAAGTTTTTATTTCTTTAATGATATTCGTAATCATCCTACCCATTAATTATCAATTTATTGTTAGTAAGAATGTATGAAATGATATTATAATGCATGGTAGGTAAAACAGATTTCTTTTAGGTCCCATCTCTCTAGTGATTTTCGTCCTAGTCATTAATCACCCTAGTTATTAATTACCAGTTTATTATTATTGAAGCAGCGATCTAATTAATATCGAAAGTCGAAATCTAGATAAAAAAATATATATATATAACATATATTGTAATAATAGTCTATGTATAAAATATTCAAAGCGTATTATATTAATTTTATACTAGACGAAACAAATTTCCATTTCTCCAGCGGTGTTCGTAATCATCAATTTATTATTCGTAAGAACTACGGTGCTGAAGCTTTTGACGAGATTATTCTGGAAAGTGGTAGTCGAGTGACGTGAGACAGAGACAGAGAGAGAGAGAGAGGATGACGAACGGTGGGAAAGGGGAGAGCAAATTTATCGGCGGGTATATTCTCGGTTCGATTCTCAGACACTAAACTCATTACCCTGGAAGCACACACGGCCGTGGTATCAGCAACTCGTCGCGGCAACCCGGCGGCCCCGCATTTGCATTTCTAGAATCCACTCAGACGCGCGCGTTTCGCACAGAATCACTCCAAACAACCATTCAATCCGTTCGGCGCGAGCCCGGCCACTTGTCGCCCTCCTGTCGTCGAAAAGAATCCAATAACAAACACCCTTCAAACAGCTTCTCGTCGATCGAAAAGGGACGCCGCTCAGACATCTTTTTCATTTTTCTCCTCTCTTCCTTCTTCTTTTTTCTTTCTTTTCTTTCTTTACCTTCGTTTCGTAATTATAAAATTACACGAGCTTGGAAACAAGTTCGAGAAGAGTAACGAGAGCTGATGCCGGGGATCGTGGTTTTATGGTAGATGTTCCGATACTCTGGGCGGTAAATATTTAAACTGTTGTAAATTTTGTAGGAAAAAGAACTATGCTGAAAATTCAAGCTCGATACGTCGGTCAACGAATATTCGAACTGTTGTAAATTTGTAAATGAAGAATGGTAGAATCGAGAAATCTGGTTGGAGCTTTTTCCATCTTCAAACTGCGTTTCACTCGGTTTGCTCTGAAATATTTTCTGCATCATGCAACGACGATACATTTCTTATCCTCTCAATTCAGTAGATTCGATTGACGATATGTAAAAAAGCGTTGAATAATTTTTTTTCGCGACTTTAGGATGGATTTAAGATTATTATTATTGTAGATGGATTCTACCTCGAAATTCGTCGCGCGATTCCTTCTCCCGCCATTTTATTGAACTTTGAAGGAAATTCAAGAAATCCTAAATAGTACAGCGAATTTTATGAATTTGTTGTAAAAAAGAATTTCAATCTTTGAGATCGTAATGGATCGTATGTTTTCACGAATGTTTGAATTTTTGCAATTATCGAAGAGAATTCTCTGCCATGACGTAAAATCATGTTCAAAAGAAAAAAGGCGAACTCACGACCAAGTAGATCTGTTCATAAAAATATCATATTTCAATCAATTTTTCAATTTGTCAAATAAATTTTTCATCCCAATTTCCATCAATCTCTTTGTTTCAAATCTTCGTTGACGAAGCACCACCACCACCTGTATTTCAATTCAACGGATACATTCTCGAAACAGATCTGGCAACGCTGTCGACAGTTCTTTGATTTTAATTCTCGCCGCTAGGGGCGCTGCGGTGCGAAACCCGCGTGGATCGGTACGACAGGACGCGACACGAAAATGGTAATAAGGCCCCGAGGAAAATGATACATTGTACACGTCTGCGAGGCCACATCTACGAGATTCGAAAGCGAAGGAATTCACGCGGCGAGGTATTGTTTTCCCTGGTGAAGCTTCGGGGATTATTTTCCGATCCTTGGGACCCAGTGGACGTTGTTTCCTGTCTGGAGGGATTTCCCCCATAGCCGGTGTTATCCTGTGTCGCAGGACATCCGCGTGAGCGACGCGTTGAATATTCAAGATCTCGAGCGTTTTCCTCCCCAATTTGAATAGCCGACTGGTAATCGGGGCCATTTCGCGCGCGTGCACGAATCCGTCCGGCGTTTTTCCTTCATTCGACCGGAGGAGCCATTCTCTCTCTCTCTCTCTCTCGCCCCCCTCGTTCGGTTTACGAATCCACTCTGCCGAGTGTACCACGCGCGCGAAATTAATTCTCATTCCGTGAATTCTTTTAACGTCATTGTTACATACGAAGGCGGCTCTTTCAAGGGATGAAAGTTTCCGAGCGGCAAGAGCTTGGGAGTATAATTTCGTTAGTGTTTCAGCGAATTGGACAGCACGTTCTTGAATTATTATTATTATTATTATTATTAAGATAGAAACGTGGACCAAAAATTATGGTAATAACAACTTGAACAAAGATTTACACATTATGCGTATAAAATTATTCATCTCGAAGGATCCACTGTTCTACGAAATCTCTAAACGAGAGTTATGAATTGGTCATTTTGACGACTTCCGGGTGTTAGGTTGTCTGGGAAATGAGGCGTCAGCAGGTAGTCTGCGGAGAGGCAATTAACGGGCGCGCGCGTGGTTTCTCGATTGGTTCTTCGCGTGTCGATATCGCGTGTCGTCGGGCCTATATCAGAAATTGATCAGAAGGCGGGTCGCGTGCGCGACCCGTTGGGGAAATCCGAGCAGAGGCGGCGGCGGCGGTGTCTCTGCCGGTTTAATTAATTTATCGCGGCCAGACGACGTCCCGTTGATTCGACTCGGCGTTCATTATAGATATCCTAACACACAGACGGAGGCCGTGTTCGCGCCTCCACCTTCCGGGGGACCGTGCCCGCCACTCGTGTGTGGGATAATCCCACCGGAACCGCAAACTGCATTCTTTCATTTCCGACCCATCGATTTCGTCGTTTTTTCCTTTTTTTTTCTTTTCATTACGTCGCGCGAAAAAACTATCGTTTCGCTTGTCCGGCAGTTTCAGCTTTACGTAGTTGGGGAAATTATTCTGTATTTTGTTCGCGGGATTTCATCCTCTCATTTAATCTAAAATCACTTTGATCTCTTTCTTCGTTTAATTTCGTCACTTATCCTTGGTTCATCTTCGTTCAGTAGATTGTGAAACGAGTGAATGCTTATTTCTTCGACTGCAGTGTTAGATTCAATTAGAAATAACGATCATAAGTGGTCGAGAAATTGTTTCGTAATTTCATTGACTCTCTTCCAGTTTGGTCGTGACAGTTATCGAGATTCTCTTTCTTCCTTAATTTCCGCGTGATTCACATCAGAAAGTAACAAGTTTCGCGATTCTGAAAGTGAATTTTTACGGAGAGAAAATGCGAAACGTCGCGACGGAGGGTGTGAACGAGCGGCTCGGCCGCGAACGGAGTGGGGGAGCGGAGCGCGAGAGTGGGGGAACGGAGCGCGAGAGTGGGGGAGCGGAGCGCGAGAGTGGGGGAGCGGAGCGCGAGAGTGGGGGGAATGGTAAGGCCGAATTCTCCTCTTTTACCTTGCAAACAAGTTCGTTTTCCAATTCACTCCCGATATGCAACGAGCGAGACTTAGAAACTATCGCGCTCTTCTTTTCTCTTGAATATTCTACGAGCATTCGGCAAATTGGCTAATCAAACTCGAGTTCCTCGCCGGAGGTATTCGACAGGTTCTCGATACGTGCGAGTGGGATTTTTCGTTGGTTTTCTTGGGGGAATAGGATCGTTTCGGTGCCCGTTTCGATCATGGCGGCCTCCCCAAGTATTAGACTGCGCGCAATTTGTTTATCGAACGTCGAGTCTGATCGTATTTTGAAGGGCGAGTTTCGCTCAATGATTCCAAGGAAGCTTGCTACGTAAACGTAGGAAGCAGCTGTAGTGAATTTGAATTAAAAATCTACGAGATTTGTACGATATCTATTATATTTCCATTTTGAGAATCTTGTTTCAAAAGTGGAAAGAATTATATGACGAAGAATTTGTCAAGCATCGACACACGGTGGTTGTAAAAAGTTGACGAAGAATTGATATTTAGAGTAGCCTTACGACTTCGTAAGAAAGAATCGTATGAGAAATTTTGAAGGATTTTTGTAAAGGGGAGATTTTGATTTTCAAAACCCTGGTGGATTTAATTACGAAGGAAAATTGTTCAGTGTGCAAAATTTTCGAGAGAAAAAATACCTTTGCTTGCACTCTACGAAATGCTGTAAAACTATCTTCGAAAGAAACGAACTTCGTACCGTGAAAGTAGAGGTTTCACGCTTGAAACTGAATCTAGAAGTGTGCGAATACTTTCCGCTGTGTATTAACGCTTCACAGATTCCTTTGAGTTTAAATTTTAACAAGAAATTTAAGAAAAAAAAACTATTATATTATGCTGTTCTATTATAATAGAATTACAAATATAATACACTATTCTATTATACTTGTAAAAGTATTATACTATTAGTATAAAAAACTTTATGCTATTTCATCAAGAGTTTTACAAAGTACGCTATATTATCAATTTCTTTACTCTTTTGTTATCCAGTTAATCGATTTGTTAAACAAGCGGCTCAACATCAATATCAGAACGAAAAAGTTTGTTTAAAGACCTCGAGCGGTACATTGATGAAAATTAGTCAAACTCTCCGCATAATTAATTACGTTACTCTGTCTCGTATTTTAACATTTCGTTGTTATCAGTTAGTATTAATAGAGAATAGTAAAAAGTCTGATAAACGTGCATGTGAACATTTCATTGTCATTCATAATAATAATAGCATCGACATACCAAGATAATTCCTTATTATCGAGATATTAATATTAATTACCATCAAGACTGTCGTCGAATTCTAATTATTTCTCAAAGATAAATAATAAATATTACAGTGTTACACGTCATGGCTAAAAATGGACAATTTTTAATATCACAAGGAAGGAAATATACATAAAAGGGAGGAAAGAGGAAGGGGCAATAAATACGTGCCAGTCAATAAATCGACGCGGGAAACGTAAATTGATAAACAGTTAATTGAATAAGGATTGGAGGCAATTCGGATAATTAAGGAAAAATTACGCAGTCGCAGTTTCGACTAAATATTCTAATGCAATCAAGACCGCGGCGAGATCAGAGAGAGAGAGAGAAGGGAAGACAAAGCGACTGGATTCACGGGCCACTTAACCGAGCCGTTGTTTCACACGACGAATTCACCGAAGCGGCGAATATAAATCAGGTCAGCGGCCAGCCGGCCGCCTCTGCGCCCCGTTCATTAGCCGATCGAAACGATCGATCCAGATCGAGATTAATCAACCGCGAAACGGTATTCGATTAATTGCCGCTCGATACTCCTCGTTGGGACGCAGGAGTTCCCCAGCCGAGGCAATTTTTTAAAGGGGCGATGTGGCGGCAGCGGTGGGGGGGGGGTGTGTGGAGGAGAGGGGAAGAAAGATTCGACAGGAACAAATTAGGTTCGCGATTCGAGCGGCGGTTTTAACTTTTAATCACGGAGTTTTCATTCGCATTCGGAGTCGGAGCTCCCGATAATCGAGTTTCCCCGACTACGTCCGAGATATCGTCGAGCAGGGTTACTTGCGGCGGCGGGCAAGTCGATCGTCCGGCCAAGAAATTTCTTTCCGCGGCGCCAAGGGTCACGCAAAAGTATTGATTTGACTGTAAATGAAGGAATTGTAAATTGAAGGAGTTTACAGGGGAATTTACATTAATTTGTGCGTACTTGTAAAATTCGTTTTTCAAAGAACACCGTTACAATACCTGATACCTAAAAGTTGTAAAATATTGAACAATACTAAAATAATAAGTGAAAAGTGAATAGTGTTACTATAAAAAATAAATTTATTATAAGGTATTATAAGGTATTAGTATATAGTACATATTAATATTATATATTAATATATATCAATATCAATATTCATATTATAATTAATATTGTTTATATTATAACATTAATATTAACAACATTATTGTTAGTATATAGTACATATTATATTAACATCAATATTAATATGTATGTAATAATTAATATTATAATATTAATATTGTTAATATTATTGTTAGTTTGCAGTACATCCATATTAATATTATAATTAATATTATTTATATTATAATATTAATATTATTAACAAAATTATTGTTAGTACACATTAATATTATGTATTAATATGTATGTAATAATTAATATTGTTAACATTATTGTTATTATCTAACACATATTAATATTATATATTAATATATATTAATGTCAATATTAATATGTATGTAATAATTAATATTGTTTACATTATAATATTAATATTGTCAATATTATTTATATTATAATATTAATATTATTAACAACATTATTGTTAGTATATAGTACACATTAATATCATGTATTAATATATATTAATATCAATATTAATATGTATGTAATAATTAACATTGTTTACTTTATAATATTAATATTGTTAACATTATTGTTATTATATAACACATATTAATATTATATATTAATATATATTAATATCAATATTAATATGTATGTAATAATTAATATTGTTTATATTATAATATTAATATTGTTGATATTATTAACAACATTATTGTTAGTATATAGTACATATTAATATTATAATTAATATTGTTAATATTATTAACAACATTATTGTTATATAAACAATAGTAGCCATCTTAATGTTAGTATTAGTTATATAAACAGTATTAATTAACATGATACAATATTAGTATGTAATTCATGTTAAGCTATAGTATATAATATAGTATGTAATACATAATATGTAGTATATAATATAGTTTAGTACAGTATACAGTATATAATAGAGTATAGTATAGTATATAGCCTATAACACAGTATAGTAGAGTATATAGTATATAATTCATGTTAAACTTCTTCACAAGTTTTTCTGTTCCTTCAAGGGATCCACTACTCAGGGAATTAAAGTCGAAGATCAGAAATCTCTCAGCTCGTCGCAGGTGTCATCGAGCCGCGCCACTATTCATTCTAGAGCCAATCTGTTAGTATCTCGTGTTTATCACTCGACACAACGGGCATAATACGCATATGCAGCTATTTCGACGCCAATAAACGAACCTCCCCCACTTTCATCCACCGATAAACTTCTCACGACACCTCGTCGTCGAACAAACTAGGCGACGGTTATTCTAGGGCCGCTCCGTTTCTACCGCGCCCCCCGCGCGGCCCAACAGTCCTAACAAACGAAATTATTCTCCCCCTGTGTTATCGTCTCCAGGAGGAACTTTAACAGCCAACTTCCACCAGCAACGGTTAAAATCAAAACGAAAACTAGGTGGAATTAACCTAGTGAAGAAAAACGTTTGTTATTCCATTGAAGATCCCTTCGAGACTTGAAGGGGGAAAAGAAATCCTCGCCAGGCCGTTTTCCTCCATTTTCTCGTTCTCGTTCTGTCGAGAGGGGGGAGGAACAGGGAGGTCCATTCACGGTCGCGACGGTGGGTGGGTGGGTGGGTGGGTGGGGGGGGGGGAGGGTGAAACGAGCCGGAAACCGCGGGAACGCGCGACTTCGACTTGCCGGGCGATGGTTCGAGCTTTCGAGCGACGAAAGTGAAAGCTCTCACCTCCTCCTCCTCCTCCTACTCTTCTCCACCTGCTCTTCTATCCTTTCAACGGCTCGTGCCGCGATCGCGGCGGGGACATGCATTTCGAAGAAGGTCGACGGAAGCCTCGAGACCGTGCAAGACCCTTCGAGAGGGGGGCTGGGGGGAGGGGACGCAGTTGATTTTCTTTCAGCAGCCACTCCCCGGCTATCCACCGGATGGGGGATCGTCTTAACGAACAAGAGGTCGACGGCCTCGAGGGTGGAACCTTCGAGAGAATTTTCTCTGGTGGATTTCTTTATCTGCGACGCGGACGGACGCGGATCGCCGAATTTTTGGCGATGGAATGTCGGCAGTCTGATCTCGCGACGACGACGGTGGTCGTCTCCATTGAAATTTCCGAGCGAGCTGTCGATCTTCACCCTATCGATTCGACGCGAAGCGGAAACTACAGGGGAAATTCGCAGCGGACGGACGGAGCCTCTCGAGCCACGAGCGTACACACGCACGCTGCTTGAATCGATTAATAAACCTCCCACCCCCCTTCGGGGGGATTCGATTCGCACCTGCGTCACGATGGCCGGACGCTGCCGCTCCGCGCGAATTCGACGACCGGCTTGTTTGTCCCGCTGTGCACCGTACACAGAGTATAATTTTCACATTAACACGGAACTAATTATCCACCAGCCAACTGTCGATGTTCGTTAATTAACACACTGGCCGCCGATCACAAATCGAACAGCTTTCTTCCCCGTGAGCTGTCCTCTTTTCCTTTTTCACGTTCGTTTTTTTTTTTTTTTATTTCAAGTTTACAACACGGCACGTGTTACAGCGTTAGCCTGTTAAATTAGAAGTTTCTTTTGCTCGTTTTCTGCGTACTGCCTCGTGTACAGATTGGAAATTCCGAGAATTTACAACGGGGCCGTGAAATTTCACGACGTTGTCGCAATATATCACGAGTAATTATTATACTGGGTGTTTCGTAACTTGTGGGAGCTGATTGTACGCCTAAAAGTAATGAAAAAGAGTCATATAAATATATGTATGTCCTATCTGTCTTCGTTCATGATACATGAATTTTATAAATAGAGCAACCTCTAGTAAGCTAATCGGTCAGCTTTGCTCGAAAATGGCAGGTACGTTTCGTAAAAAACGTTTCGTAAAAATATCGTTAAACATCGAGCTTCCGTTTGGAATTGCACTAAACGAAGAGTTGTGCCAACCACATTTTTACCAGGTGTTGTTATCCGAGTTTTGAAAATCGAATTAATCGAGAAATCGTCGGAACGAACGATCGCGGATTAGACTAACGTGGATTAGATTAATGGAAAATAGTCGGGGGTGAACAAAGACGTGCAAACAACAATGGAACGGGGGGAGGTGAAAGGGATAGTTTGATGGATGAAACGATGATTCGACACAGCGCGAAGAAATCCTTCTTAAAGGTTGAAAGATTGCATGCAAACGGGGCTTAATTCGCGAGGCGAATCGACTTTTTACTCCCTTGGAACCGATCTAACCGACAGAGAGAGAGAGAGAGAGAGAGAGAGCAGCGAGTTTCAATCCGATTAACGTTGTTGTTCCAAAGAGGATATTTCGTCGTTAAAAATCAGAGGCCGACTCTGCTCGACCATAATCGCGGAATATGTTCCCATCTCTCAACGGCGATTCGCTGAGCGATTTCTGATTAAAGTTGAAGCAAAGCCCTCCCGGATTTACAATGGGCGTTGCAACGTCGAGGAAGAGACTTTTGATTTTTAACGTAAAAAAAAAAAAAAACATAATAAAAGCAAGGAAAGAATGGAACTTGTTCACTTGAAGCTTTGTCATCGAGAAGAAATGAAAATTTCAATCAATGATACTTCAATTTGGCTGATTCGGAATTGGACAAGGAAACAGATGAAGGGCAGAGGGTTGTTCTACGTGCGAAAATAGGTGAAGGGTGAACAGAATTTTCTCACAAGACGCTTCGTTCTCGAAAATTGGTCAACTTACTAAAGCAGTTCTTACCTGAACGTGTACAAAGTCTATTTTGTTGAACGCGAGATTCTCGAAAACGAGAAGATTTTATTCTTTATTTTTCCTTTGTTTTGGTAGGTAGAACGATCTCCTGGTCAGTTTGCGATTAATATTATGGTTACGAAAGGGAATAGCAAGCTCAATATTTTTTCTTCATCTCGTATTATACCCCTCCTCCACATAAACGGATTCTGTAGTTTTACGAGGTTTAAGGAAAGTAAAGTGTTCAGAGCATTATGACTAGATTGCAGATTTTTATGCAAATTCATATTTTTGAGAGTACAAGTAAAAATGTAGAATCTCGGTTATAGAGAGACTAGATATCGTAGAAAACATTGTAGTTTAAATATATATATGTATTTTTTACTTTATGTACGAAAAAATGCGTAAAAATTTGCTTTATCTAACTATGATGAACACGTCAGAATTAGTATCGATAAATAAACTTGGGATTTTCACAAAGTCGTGAAAAATCCCAAAGTAGGAAACTGCGCGAGTTGCACACGATACGAAAAAATATGTGAAACATCCAAAGCATAGTGCTTTCTACGATATTTCCTATGCAAAATAATTTCTATCTTTTTAATAATATTTCCAGAAATGTAAATTCGCAGAAAAATCTGCAGTCTAGTCATAACAAACAGACAGCGGATATTTAGGCTGGATAATTTAAAAATACAAGGTTACACAAGGAGCACGTGATACGAAAAGATATACACAAAATATCCAAAGTATAATACTTTTTGCAATATCTGCCATGTAAAACAATTTTTATTCCTTTCAATCATATTTTCGAAAATATAAATTCGCACAAAAATCTGTAGTCTAATTTGCAACAAACAGACTGCCGATTTCCATGCGTTTATTTAAAATTAGAAAATTACGCAACGTGCATATGTAATATGAAAAAAAAAAAACATATAAAATATCCAAAATATAATGCTTCTCGTAATACTTGCCATGTGAAACAATTTCCTAGATTCTCTACTTCTTAGTAGATTAATTATATTGCTTATAGACTTAGTAGATTAATTATAATACTTATAGACTAGAAAATTACTTATACTACTTAAATATTACTTCTTAGTAACAATATTTCCAAAAGTATAAATTCGCAGAAAAATCGGCAGTCTAATGGTAAGAAAGTCGATTTCTGCCTGCGTTTGTAGAAAATTTGAAAATTCGACGCCCGTGCGAACCAACTGCCTCGAGTGTCGCGGAACGCTCTGTTCGAAATTCAACCCGTTCGCGCGGGCGTTTATCGGTAAATGTCGGAGATCCGTCGATAAAACAAACACCGACAATGCCTCGATCGATCGATTTCTATCGCGACAGCGTACCCACCTAACCTCCTCGCGTTCGTGGTCCTTCCCCAAGAACCCTCAACTCCTCTCTTCCCTCTCTGCTCCTCTCCGTGAAGCGTGGGGTTGACCATGGTCGAATTTCGATTCGGCATGCATGTTGACAGCGTGTAGCGTAGCGGAGCTCGTCGCTGGATGCTGTGGTGGTCCCGTGCGGACCGCGCGCACTAATCAATATGGAGGGGAGCGCGTTCGAAACGTGGCGAGGGAGGGATGGCTTTCGCCCTACCGCGCGCCACATTTTCCCGGCCAGGCCGTTTCCAGTCTCGTCCTTCCGAAAGCGGCCGTACCCAGCGAGCGTCATCGTCTCGGCGTGTGCGTCACGGATCCTCTGCCTGGACCGAGCGTGTTCCCGTTTCTTTCGAAGCGTCGTTCCTCGGCACGAACGTTGCCGCGCATGCGCCCTGCACGCGCGCGTTCAACGCGCATGCGCCGCACCACTCGCAACGCTCCTACGCGCCCCGTGTACCGTTCACTCACGTTCCTTCTTTCGTCTTTCCTTTTTTTCTCCCTTTCTTCACGACCTTTCGAAAACTCACGGAAAACGTATGATTGTTATCTGTCGTAAATACAATTCGGGAAGAATTCTCGAAGAGGTTGCAGATTGTCGAACGATTTCCAGCAATTTATCTCGTTCGTTCTGGTTTCGAACTTTGCTCGTAGAGAAACAGGAACGCGTTTCGGTGTAAACGCGCCCGATGAAGGAGAGTGGGGGGGGGGGAGTGGATGAGAAAGCAGGCCTCGCACGCTGGCTACGTTGGTGCGTGGAACGGAGGGTGGTGGAGGGTGGAAGGAGACCGCGGAAGGGGTGGAAGTGCGCGCAGCTGGGGGCTGGTGAGCGCGATCAGGCTCAGTAGGTATCGCGACGCGCTGTCGGCCGTTAGCGCGCACTCTCCGGCCCTGACTCGAACTGGGTCACAAGCCCTCGGACAAGGCAGCGAACCTGTTCGCTCCGAGCGGAGTACACCGGGGCCAGTTGCGCGCCACAGAACACGCCGACCTCACGCGACACCGTTTTTCACTCTCTCTCTCTTTCTCTCTCTCTCTCTCTCTCTTTCTTTCTCTTTCTCTGTCTCTTTCTTTCTCTCTCTCCCACTTTCTCTTTCTCCCTCGCGGTGTTCGTTCGCGACAGTTTCGCGACGCGACGCGTGCACGCGCGTCGCTGAGCCTGGTGCCCCTCCGGCGGAGCATCTCCAAGGAGGATTTTCGAGACGAGGATCAACGAGGGGCCCGAGGGGACGAGTCAATGGCGAGGAGACTCGTCGGCTTTGGATGAGACCAGCCTGCGGGGGAACCGGGGTTTGGTACGTTTCACGTGGATAATTCGGGCGATCAAGTGCGACGGTGCAAGAGGAAATCGGTCTCGTCGTCCAACGACCACCTCGTATCGGTGGTTCGAGACAATGGGGTGAACGTTTGAGGGGGACGGGGGGAAGGGTCGAATCGACGGAATGGTCAAGGACGCCCGGGGATACTTGGCCAGAGTTTCACGCAACTCGTCGAGGCTCTCCGTCTTCATCCTTGGCATTTCGAAAGGGGGCTGTTGTGTTGAAACGTGACCGACTCTGACCGATCCTCGCGGGGCGAACGAGGGGTTTCGAGTGGCTCAGACTGGTCAAGGACGGTCGGTGACGCAAATTCGCCAAGGGGCCTGCGGCGACTTTGAAACGCGCCTTTTCCAGAAGCGTGTTTTTAGTCTAGTCGAAATAGGCGTTCCACAGGCGATCGGTTTGAAAAGACGAACGGCGCCCGGAACGGGGACTTTTGCGCCGGGTGCTGGCGGGATCGATGGCTCCTTTGTGAGCTGCGTCGTCGGAAACCCGTGCCCTTTGATCGCGTTGAAACACGCGCGAGATTCTCCGAAAGCGAAACGAACGACTAAACGATTCTTCAAAGAGGATCTCTCGACGGCCAAGTTCTCCCTTTCCGCCGTTTTTCCGCCGGTCTCGCCGCGATAATTATCCCGGGGCAACGTTCCTCCACCAACCCTTTTTCGTTCCCGCGTTTCACGAATTTTTGCCGAGCGTCGCCGGCCAATTATCCCCGAAACGATCTCACTCCTTGGAAGTGCGAAGATCCTTTCTTTTCACGTCTTTCAAATTATTGTGAAAAGCCTCTCTCTTTCTCCACTCGGCATGTTACTTTCTCGAGAACGGTGGCTGCCTCCGATAGGTCGCGTGTATTAAAAGAAGAAAGAAAAAAAAAACGAATCCCGCCGCGGAAATTCGAGCAATCTGCCTGATGGAGGGCCGCCGCTGACAAACTACTTTCAATCAACGCCGCGGCGCGTTGTCACGTTTTTCCCAACGTTGTTTCCAAACGAGGTTCCTCTCGCGCGCCGCGTCCTTTCTCACAGGAAAAGTCTCTCCTCTCGAGCCTCTGCTCTTTTGTCCCGCGCTGCGTCGGTTGTTCCGCGAGAATCGTCGCCACGAACCGCTCTCCCTTCGCTCGCGAGAGATAGCAATCGATATCTCGCCGCGTGTCGGGAGCACAGTGTCAGGGGGTCATCCGTGACATTCGGCTCGTTTCGTTCTCGAGGATCGTTTTTCGGTGATTGACGCGTCTGGAGATGTCCCCCCCCCTCCGCCCCCTCGGGGAGGGGGGGTATCTTGGCTTTCGGATTGCCCGAGGGAGAGTCAATGTTCTTTCGCCCCTCGACTCTGGAACGGCAGCCGATCCGATTATCCCTCGATTTTCGCTTATTGTTGGTCCTTCATTCCCGCATCGATTTCTTTTCTTTTCTCTTCCCTTTGTCCGATCGTCGTTTCTTTTCGTACGACTGGATAATTTCTTAAGTATTTTATAACATAGAGCGAGTCGAAAATCAGGCTTCCGCCTGAAACGAATCCGCAATTCGTTTTGTTATTATATTTATTTCAACGGAACGCGACGAGAGAATGTTTGATTTTGAATTTAAAATTAATAAAGTTAATTTTTTTCTTGTATTTTTTACTAGAGAAACTTTCCCACCCTGTACAACGCGCCAGAGTTTCTTTTCAGAGCAGATACCTCCGACTTCCTGTTCTTTTTTTCCTTTCTCTTCGTTCCGCGAATGAGACTGAAAAATATTCCAAAGGAAATACACCAAATTGGCAAAAAAACGATCGTACGACGTTCAAAAGGTGTGTCACCCCTTCCCCCCGGAGCGTTCTAAACTTACCTTTTTAATTCAAACTTTGGAAACCTCGCTTTCACAGCTGACTAAAATAGAATGTAAACTACGTAAATTAAGATTACAGTCTTCAAGGATAGATCGCTGCTGTTTAGCAATTATTGTGTCGACTCTTGGGGGCAAGAATAATTTGTCTTAAAACGAACGTGGATACAACTCAGGTTACAAAGGTCCCTGCCACGATAGATTTGGAAACTGGTTTCGCACGTGTGCCGTGACGTCGAGCTCGATGCGACCGTGAATGACGATCGGACATTTTCAAGAACTCGGCGAAAAATAGTCGATGGCCAGGGTGGCAGCGATCAAGTCACGCTCGATGTCGTCCGTATTTATCGAGAGTGTATGGGCAGGTATATCGCGTTGTTTAATCGTCGCCAACGTTCGTGAATGGCGGCGGAGCACAAAGAGCCACGGTGCTCCTAGGTCAGTGTACCCGTGTAAACAGCCTCGACATCGCGCCGCAAAGGCGGCGAGTATAGTTGCATTCGAGGCCAACGGATATACAACTTCCACGGCATTGTCGAATGTGTTTCTATCTGTAAAACTGCAACGGCAGTTTCCAATGAAAAGACCGGACCCTCTCGTTTCGCGCCACTTTCGTCCGCTGTTCGCAATTTCCCCAAGCATCGTGAAAGAAAACGCGCCTAACGTTTGTTCCTAACAGCTTGTCGATTTGAAATACACAGGGTCCAACGTCGATTGCTATTAACGTTGAGAAAAAAAAGAAGAAAGAAAAATGAGCGGTGAACTAAATAATTTGAACAGCGTGCATCTAGTGTAGCTAAAGAAAAAAACCACGTGAGGATCGTTTCGATCATTTTCTTCGTGATCTTTGTATTTTTAGTTGACAACGTCCATTTTTTTTTATGGCAGTTCGATGATGCACCAACAAAGTTTATCTGTTAAACAGTCGCAAGTATCGTAACGAAACGTTTCATTTGCTAGTTGAACGCAGTTCAAACACAGTACGCTACACACAGTACGACTGGAACATTTTCAAAAGTATGTGTTTATTAGATTGATCGAAAGTTTACTAACGTTCGCCAAGTGTTTTACGAGAGGTTTTCGATAAAGTTTTGTAATAAAATGTATCAATGTAGCGAGGGAGGGAAAAATAAATACGAACTTTGTTAATATTGGTAAAGCCTTCAACGTCACTCTCAAGGTCATGGTATAAAGATCGTTGAATTCTTCTTGATGTCGACTGCAACATCGTATTATGAAAAATGGTCTTTGACATCCCCAAAAAATAATATAATATAATAACCCCGAAAAAATAATCTTCGCAGGATTGTTGAAGACCATTTAAATTCTATTTTATTCAGTTTTTCCCAACATTAGTAGCAATTGAGGTAATTTAGATGTTTCGATTTAATTTGACACCTTGTATGTTAGACAGTCGTCCACCGCATGTTTACATATTTGTTAAATTAACAAAACTATGCAATCTACCCATATTGGAGACACGGAGGGGTGTTTTCAATTTTGTGGCAATGTTTTACAATGGTGAACATTTTAATTATAACTATATTTTTCTATCGAAATAATTTTTTACCCCCTTTTCTGTGTGAAAATTGGCAGCGCGCAATGCAACAATTTAATTAATTTGAATTTAAAATAAACACGCTTTTTAAGTTTCCATTTCTAACAGCATCTTCATCGTGTTTCGATTCCATCGTTCTCTCTTCAAAGGCATTTGAATTTGTACAATTGAATTTAATTCCGTACCAATGTCCACGAGTCGTCGAGTTTGGTCGGAAGATGAATTAGTTAAAGTTTTAACAATGCGTTTCTAATATGGGGGACTCAATGTCAAGGGCAGACATCTCCTCGTAAGCACGCAGCGCATTTCGTGCAAAAGCTTTCCTATTTCTACAATTGAACTTCACCGAGGACTTTATGACAATTCACGACAACGAAAGCTTACGAAACGATGACTTTTACAGATGCAATTCATAAAATGTACACAATTGTCTTCATCTTTTCAAAATAAATACACAACAGAGCGTAAAAACTCTCGTAACAACTGATCCGCTCTCGATACTTTAATGGCTACCGGCACGGTTGCCTGATACCTTCGCGTATGTGTGTATAGAAACAAATGACGATCGCAACGTTCGTATTTTATGAGACTTTAGCGCTCTCTGTATCGAGAGCTTTCCTCTGCCTTATTTTATTTTATTTTATTTCGTTCGATGCACTGTCGATTTACTTTCTCTCTCTCTCACTTTATTTATTTGCAATAGATTAAACTCGATCGCCTCTTAAATTGCATCGAGAAATCTTCGGCGTGTAATCGCCGCGAGATATTTATGGGATTCTTGGGAGGCGGCGCGCGTGTCCAACCCCCTCACGGGGGTGAGTTTCGAGTCTCCGACTGCGATCGATAATTTCATTTTCGGGATTAAATTATTCCATCCGGTCTTTTTACACTTTCCAATTTACCATCAATGAATTTAACGATGGCCGTCTAATCCAACGGCGGGGCCCGCAACCGATAGTCTACGGTGTAGGGGATGGTCGTTTCGATTCTTCTAGATCTTCCGGCGAGCCTGTCTCGGTACTAAATCGATAATTTAATCTTCGAGATTGAATTATCTCGCCGGAGGGGAGAAGGGTTTTTTTACATCTCTCGAGGTTGATTGAGAAATGACGCGGCGACGTGAGCCAAGGCCACAGCTCCTCTCGAAGAGAAGGAACTTCACCTTTGATCTTCCGGGTTGAATTATTCCATTAATCTGTTCGCGCCTATTTCCCAACTGTGGACGAATTAACGTACGAACGGCTGCGTACAGATTTGACAAATTTTCGTGCCGAACCGAGTGAAGTTTTAATATTTTGATTATAATTGTTCTTTCTACGAGAACCCTTTGAAAACGGATGTTTGGGAGGCTAACTGGCGGCCCTTGCCCCTACTTTCCTGGCGATACCCCCTCCACTGCGTCGAGCTCGCCACTTGCTTGGTCAGGGAAATCAACAGATTGAGAGAGTGGGGGAGTGTGCAGTGGAGGGGGTAGCGCTAGCGATTAGAAAAGTGGGGGCAAGGTCGCCAGTTAGCCGTCAGTCTTGACGATAATTAATCAGTACTTGGTCTTCTACAAATTTCAGAATACAGTTTCAAAGGAAAAGAAAATTTGTTAATAAAATTAATTTTGACGTTTTATTAAAAAAAGAAAAAGAAAAGAAAAAAATAGGTGGGGAGAAATTTTTGGCCCACCCTGTATTTTGCTCGTCGGGAAGATTGATGCAAAAACTCACGATCACAATCAAATTTCTTAGTATACTTGATAGTTTCTACGTAATATTTTCTTTTGTACCAAGACTGTCCTTTACCATTCACCCGGAGAATCATCCCTCTTTCCCATCTTTTCGCAGCCCCGCAGTCTCGGTTCGGAGCGGAACAGCTATCGACTGCCAACTTCCTGGACGCGGTGGCAACTTTCCCGTCCCGATTCGCCTGGTCGCCCTTCCATCCGACCTAATTTCACCTTTCCGTGCCTTTCTTCTATTTTTTTTCCCCGGTGACTAGAAGCGCTCGCCTCTCGTAGAGCAGATCCGGGGAACTGGGTTAGGGAATTTTTGGGATCCCCGGCGGAGCGTAGATCTTTGGGGGGTTTGAGTATGTAGGTCAGTGGAATGTCGTTTGTTTGTCGGGACACGCGAAACAACTCTACATCATCTAGTGCAGGTTATGCAATAAATTTCGTCTCTTGGGGAACGTGTTCGAAGTATATATATATTTGGTAGACCTTCTGTTCTCAGAAGAGTACACCTTTGTCATCTTTCATTTCAAGTCGAAATTTTTTTCGTTTTCGAAAGAGAGAGAGAGATGTTTATTACGTTATTTACAAACAGAATCAATATCTGTCGCTTTAGAAATGATTATTTCATCATGTAGAAGCTAACACTAATAGCACACTGCAATATAGAGACATCCTGTATATACCAACTAACGACGCAAACGGATTGAAAAGAAACCAACGTACATAGAGGAGGTTCTTCCATCGAGCGTCTTTCTTAAAGGAAGAAACTCGTCGATTGGAAGCGTATGAGGGGGCAAGGAAGGGGGGGGATATCAACGACGAAGGAGAAAACGAAAGTGGACCGCCAGCGCGAAGGCTGAAGGACGACGAGCCGTTAGTGAAACGGCCGCGTTCGTTTCGCGCTCCGGCCACTTGACGCTCGTTGATCAAAAGCAAAACGCTCGAGAATTCCTCAAGGAGGAGGGTTGTTCTTTGAAAGCCCGGGAATTCCACCGAGATCGGCCGGCCCGTTTGTCTTTGACAATAATCACCGGTCTCGAGCACTCGACTGTCCCGTTTTTCCTTTTTCTCTCTCCATCTTCCTCCCCATCCTGGCAGACGTTGCTCTTTTCTCCCCCCTTTTTCCCTTCTCACGCCGAGTTGCTTGCAACTTGCTGCGAATTATTTGGAAGATCATGGTAAGCTGCACGACGACCGCGCGCGAAGAAATTAAAAGAAGGGTGGAATGAAATCGGTGGGAGGGAGTTTCGAACGAACGACCGCGCGAAGTGGATTTCTTGTTAGTCGAGGGTGGAGGACGGAGATTGAGATTCTCGGCGAAGGTGAAACGTCAAGGACGAATTGCTGGCAAAGGGAACTCGATTACGCGGTGTCCTTGCACCGTTTCCCACGGCGAGGTTCGACGCGGTCGAGGACGAACGACGACCCTTCTCGGGGCTCGCGCCGAGCACCTCTCTTTCTCTCTCACCCCCTTTCGCCTCTCGAGCCTTTGCTCCGCCACCTGACGTCACCTAGCTCACAACGACTCCGGGGGGTGCGGAATTGGGACAAATTCTGGGGCTCGTGCGGCGTAACGAATCAAGGTCTGTTTGTCTCGAGCAGAAGTTTTAATACATTATTTCAACAATTTCGGAAACAACCAAATTACAATTATTATAATTGTTACTTTGTCATTTGTTATCGAAAATAATGAAGTTACCGCCACTTCCGATTGTTGTTCGGAATTTTCCTTGCCTTCTTGTTTATTTCTGTTAATCTAGTGTTTGACATTAATTATATATATAATATCAATTATAGAATAACATGCACTATCGTGTCAATCGTATAATGTGTGATATCATGATCAATATATAATTATATATTATATAATATATAATAATATCAACGCATAGTCGTGACATACACATAGTTTGCCTTTTAGGTTAGGAATTGCATTACACACCTGATGACAACCGTTACACACCAATTTCTAACCTAAAATAATAATAATATATCGAAAATAATAATAACAACAACAACGACAACAATAACAATAATAATAATATATCGGTTAATATATTAGTGTAAAGCTCAATGAGCAAATTTTCTGTCATTTTGACAATTCGAAGTTTATATAATTATTATAATTATTACTTTGTTAATTGTTATCAAGAATAATCAAGTTATCGCCATTTCCGATTGTTCTGCCGAATTATTGACGTTCTTTTGTACGACGAGATCCAGGAGCCGGAATTTTTCTCTCTTTCTTGTTTATTTCTGTTAATCTAGTGTTTGACATTAATTATATATATAATATCAATTATAGAATAACAGGTAATATCATGTCAATCGTATAATGTGTGATATCATGATCAATGTATAATTGTATAATAATATCAACGCATAGTCGTGACACGCACACGGTGTATAGTTTGCCTTTTAGGTTGAGAATTGCATTACACAGCTGGTGACAACCGTTACACATCAATCTCTAACCTAAAATAATAATAATAATAATATCGAAAATAACAACAACAACAACAACAATAATAATATATCGAATCGGTTAATATATTAGTATAAAGCCCAATGAGCAAATTTTCTGTTATTTTGACAATTCCAATTACAATATCTGAATAAGACAATTGTAAATTTTGCATCGTTATCCAATAATCGGTCGTACATAGGAGGAACTCTCTTTGCCTTTTCTCGATTAGTCCAAATTCGATGGCTGCCCCATCTTTTTTTCGCGTGCTTCTCGTACAATTCTTTTCCCCTAGCGCAATGGCTGTCAGCAGTGAAATCTTCGGCTGAGAATGAGAAATACGCCGACAGATTGAACGCTTGATTTCTTTCGTCATCGGCGATCGATATCGGTTGTGATCAAAGTCATACGTACCAGCGAATAAAGGAATAATGAAACGCTATCGGATACGTGCTTCGGTTCAGCTCGGTTTCGTCGATAGAATAAATGGACCTTTATTCAAATCGACTGTGCTCGATATAAAATCGCGGTGCTCGCCGTGACCGGGCTGTTCTCACTCGCTCGGGAATTAGTCACACGAAATTAACCCGTGAGCGTTTCGACGTCGAAGAATATACTCGACTGGTTGGCTAGGATCGTTCAGCTACACTAGAATCAAATACGAAAGACACACTAAATGGGAAGGAACGTCCAACGATGTAAAGTGAAGAGCATGAATTTGATACCCAATGACGATGAAAAATTGTCGACAATTTATGCTGCTGTAACTTTATAAAAAAGAAAGAAAGAAAGATCATGCAGCAATGTAATTGGTTTTGTTTTAAATGAATTTCGAACATAATTTTACACTAAATTAAATTTATCGTGACGATTGAAGATTGAAATTTTCTTCTTCACTTCACGGAGATTATACTGCGATACCGCAGTGTGATATATTTCGAATTATAGAGTAATGTATACACTATATAATTTATATTAATTTATACTATATATTATTTATTATTTACTATTATATTAATACTATATATAATTTATTTACATTATATATATATATTTCGAACTATAATTATTCCGAAAGAAAACTGTACAAAATTCGCGTGGAAAAATTGCGGAACGTTTAGTTTCAGTTCCAAGATATTGGGCCCATTTGTAAGAATCTCCAAGTGAGACTGTTGACGCGAACTGCGAACAAACAAGCGAGAAAAGAAAGGAAAAAAAAATACATTCGCTTTCAGAGCGGCAAAAAGTTGTCGAAGGAAAGTGGTCGTTCCTGGTTTCGCTGGGTCTTGGTCCAAACTCCAGGCTGGAACCAAAGAAGCTTCAAGGAATTTTTAAGGTCTCCGCGGCTTCGCCTTTAACGCGTTAATTAACTCGTTCCTCGCGGTTAGTCGAAAAAACAACCGGGCGAAATTAATTTCAGTTGGAGCAATTTTAATTCCTTTACCCCCCCTGCCCCCCCGTAGTGTAAACGCGGCATAACGCGGTTAGGCCAGTGGCGTAGGCAAGGCGCGTTGAAACAATCCTGGGCTAACCGAGTCATCGTAAACCTAACCTAACCTAAAAGACGGGAGGTAACCACGCCAGTGTTGGGGGAAGGGGGGAAAGTTCTCATATTCTCAGACATATTTTTCAACGAAACACGCGCGAGATAACACCGATGACGGCCATTTCTCTGGGAAATTAAACTCCCAACGCCGCAAAATGGTTCTCGGCCCGCTGTCTCGATTCTACCTCGCCTGGTGAAATTCGCCACCTCTCGGCGAATTTTTCCACTCGTGCAAGAGTAAAGGGGAGAATAACGCGAGAGAGAGAGAGAGAGAGAGAAAGAGAGTAAAGTTTTACTCACCGCGGGTCTTATTGATGGTTGTCGGGGAACGGTCGTCAGTCAGGCATTTCCACCTTCCTGCCGCTAACGACTCTTCTCGGGTGGCGCGCGCTGAAAGAGGCAAGTTCACCCCGCGTCCTTGACCCACTCGCGTGTTCAACGATCCCCGAATCGGAGCTGGCCTAAAGAAAAAAAAAAAGAAAAAGAAAAAGGAAGAGGGAAATTAATTGGAACGCGGTGTGGCGTTGCAGAGGAAACGAATAAAAGGGGAATCGATCGAGGGGGGGGGGGGCAACGAATTTAGCCCCCTGCGCTGGACAACTGGTTCGCGGACCATAACGAGTGACCGAGACCGTGTACAATAATTTCGTCGCTTTCTTCTTCCTTCGAACGTGTCGGCGATAAATTCGCTGGATTAGAAATTATTAAAGAGTAATAAACTTACGATTGCTTGGTTCTACGTTCTCCCCCTGATAATTGGGAAGAAAGAAAGAAAAAAAAGGGAAAGAGGTTCTAGGTTCTTAAAGAATTCTCGGATCCACGCGATTCGTTCTCTCTTGAGAACGATGAAGGGAGAGAGATTTAAGTTTACGAGCGAATCGTACTTAAAATTTCGCGGAGCCAATTTCGAGAACGATTTAATGATCAGTCGGTGGTTTTGAGAGCGAAGGTGAATTACGGAGAAAAATAATGGAGAGCCACGGGAGAGCTCCGAGAACCCATGCAATTACATTAAATCCGAGTTGCGAACTAATCCTCGAAAACCACGGAGCTAGGAGGATTCTCGACTGAAAAATCCCCCCGCCGTGGCAATTAAACTCGCTCGTCCGTTTCAGTTTGAAAGTTTTCAAATGATTCGGAAGAATCACGGTCAGATTCTGTCCAACGTTGGACACGGATACATTTTAGTTTGATCGATCGATTAATGTTTACGATTGGCAAGATTAATCGTCGAAAAATCGGCGACTGATTTCAGAAATAGAATTAATTAATCAGATTGACCAATGGAAATTAATCGTCGAGAGATCAACGATTGGTTTAATCAAAATAAGTAGAACCGATCGTCAATCATTCATTAAAAAAATCGGCGATCGATTTGATCGATCGGTAACGCCGATCGTCGATTATTGGTCCATTATGGTTCATCGTAACTAACGACTAACTTAGACAACTGAAATCGATATTCAATCGTTAATCATGACGAAAGATCATTATCAAAACATGAAACATAAATCAATCACTCGATCACGAATGTCGATTATAAAAATCGAATCTCTGATCGTTGATCAATTCTCCGCCACAAACACGAGATAACATTCAATTAAAGTACAAGATGTAACGATTACTCGATTACGAATGTTGATGATAAAAATCGAATCTATTAATCGTTGATCAATTCTTGGAATTTCCTTGACCAATTCGCGAGAGAACTCCACCTGATTTAAGAATTCCTCCTGAGCCCTCTTCACTTCAGTTCTCAGATTTCTCCACGAATCTGAGAACGATCGAGTTGGCAACGTGGGAAGGGAGAATCGACGAGGAAAGTCGGTTGCAATCTGGATCGTTTTTGGTCGTCGGGCGAGGCGAGGCGAGGCGAGGCGAGTTGAGTTTTTAAAGTTCGCTCGATGCCGCGGGTCTTATTTGCACGGTGGACGAGCGGCGGAATCCGGATGGAAAATTAATTTACGTTCAAAGGAGCCGGAGCTGGCTCACTCGCATTCTGTCGCGCCCCCTTCCGCAAGCCGATCGTCGAAATCCTGCTTTTTCCACGAGAGGGAGCATCGCCGAGAGTTAACCTGGTCGTTAGTTAGAATTTTTTCGACTTAATAAACCGTGGAATACTTGCAAAGTATTCGAATTAAACTTTCGTTATCTTCCCCCCCCCCCGAGTTCGTAGACCGCAGTTTCGTTTAGACGACGAAACCTAACCTCACTCTCGAAAAAATTGATTTTAAACGCGCCTTAACAAATGTACGTTGCAAGGAATAATCCTCTCTTGACTGCAGAAACTTAATTCACCAGTTTCCAACGAAACTTCGGTGAAAAGATAGAGAGAAAAAAGAAGAAGAGAGAAAGCAGATTTACCGACGTTCGGTAAGCAAACAGGGCGTAGAAGCTCGCCGAGCGTTCCTCTCTGCCGCCGGACGCGATTACGACCGCCCCGTTTTCGAGTTTCTCGAAGCGTCGGTCGTAAATTGGCCGGCCTGTTCCCCCTTGGGAGCAGGACCTCGAATCTCTCGCGCGGCACGGACGCTCGTTCGGTCCCACGGTCGCCTTATCGAGTTTCCTTTCTTTCTCGCGACGCCCGAAGGAATTTCATTACGCGCGCGCCCCCTACCCCCCTTCTCGCCCCAAACAACGCTGCGCCCATTTTCCCCCGACACTTTTCCACGGGAGAGAATTTTCTCCCCCCTCCCCCGCCGCTGTTCTGGTTATTGACGTTACTTTTCTTCTTTCTTTCTTTCTTTCTTTCGTTTTTTTTTGAGGGGGCTCTAATTTCTAAATTCGAGCACGAAAGTGACTTTACTTGGAAGCGTCGAAAAAATGAACTTCTCCTCGATTTTCATCTTTTCACGCATAGGACAAGATATGTTTCGCCGAATACCGCGTATTTTCAATTTTTTATTTTTATTTTTCTATTTATAATTGCCTCCTTCCACAAGAGTTTCTTTTGAACGAGTTAGGTATAAGAAAATGTCTCGCCTAATATAAATTTGAAACGAAGACAATGATAATTTTGACAAAGGCGAGCTTTAATTTTGTAAAATGTATGCATGAGAAACAAAGACAGTACGAACACAAGGATATTGCTGCTGTTTTTCCTTGTCTCTTGGTTTCAAGATTAATGAAAAAATGCCTCTTAGTTTCTACTAATAGTTTCCCAACATACATAAATCAATTTTTCTTTTGGATTAATGGATTAAAACAAATGTCAGTGGATTTATGGATTCACTGATCAAACTATATATTATTCTATTAAAAAGAAAGAGCTAAAGGTGATCCTCGGTATACCTTGATAAAAAAGCAAAATAATAACAAAATGATTACAATATTACAAACCCCTGCAACGACCAAATAATCTATTGCAAAAAAGTAGCAAAAAATGAATGGAACAATACATGGAGAACAACTAAAAGCACCCAACTACACAAAAGTATCCAAGACTTTCACTAGCAAACACCAGGAAAGAAGGAATAATTACCACACGCCTAAGAACCGGTCATACCAAGCTGACAAATGAACACAAAATGAAAAAAACCATCCACCTGCACTCATTGCAATAACCATCCATTAACAATAGAAACCACAGAAACCCAAAGACAGAAATACAGAATCAACGCAAACATAAACCTGACTTCTCAAAATGACATACAAAGAGTATTAAAATATCTCAAAAACATAAACTACTACTCACATAACTAATGGCGCAGTTGTCGCTAATGACCTCGCTGTCGATGCGACATTAAAGAAAAATAGAACAGAAGAATATTACAATATCCCCCTGGAAACATTTTCTCGTACCTTCAACAGGAAATAACAGTGTATGTACAAACAAAACCAACCTAACCTAAACCTAACCTAAATCTATGGCCGTACCATGGAAATTTTACTTACACATGGAAGAATATAAAGTGATACAATGAAGAATACAACAAAATATTGCATGCAATAGAAAAATGTAATGCAATAAAACTTGCAAACAACAAACTACAATAATACATTCTGCTTATAAAGTATACATGTAGAACGTGAACTTTACACACTGTGCATACACTGTACACTGCGATTGTTTGTGAATTATCCGCTTTTGGACGAAACACACACCGCGACCCGGCTCGAGTTGGCAAATGATGTAAATTCACCGAGAGGTGCAGTGATCCAGGCACGGTGATTTGTTTGCCTTCAGCTTAATATATTAATTGATCTAATAGGATTTCGTTTCGGATCCGTGCAGCGCTAATCTCGTCTAATACCGAAACGCAGATATTCCGTTTTGACGCGGCCACTATGTGTAACTGTCTAATCGCTCTAGCTCGCGATAATCCATGGCTAACAAACTTCGCTGATCTAATTTTAATTCAGCTGAAAGCTGATCTGCGTCTAACGTGTCTTTGTTGATTAACATCAGAGCGATAATGCCAATGCATTGGGTGTTCAGAGAATATTCTTAAAATCAAAAATTGAAATTAATTTCAAATTCCGAATATTAATGAAAGTCATTGTATAGTAAATTTCCAAATCGAAGTTTCGAAAAATTGACGATAATTACACGCAGTATAGATAAATTATATAAATTATATATTATTATTATATTGTTATTATTATTATAAATTATATATATTATATAATCATTATAAATAAACTATAATAAATTACAAGTTTCTACTTTCACAGTCGTGGATCCATTTTTTAGAAAAATATCTTCACACTACGCGAGTGGTATTTTTATACCCGACAAGTGAAGATATAGTTCATTCTCAATGAAATCAGCGTCATAAATTCAGACATTGAAAAATTTTTCTCACAACTGAGAATCGATCATTAGAAGATTGAAACTTGCTGCGCAATTCTTGTTTCTCGAATCTTGAACATTTCAGCGAAACAACAAAAATTCAAGAAAATTCAAATCCTTTGCTCAGTGGAAATTACAAATATAACAGCTTTAAAAAAATCGTCCCAGTCTCTCGAACGTCAGATATTCAATTTGCCCGAGTTTCTAATTTTTTTAATTAGACCGCAACCCAGCGAAAGAAACTTTGTTTGGTGGGGGGTTGTAAATTCCGGCACGAACGCGCCTAATAACCTAGATCCGTTTCCACGAAAGTTCGTGACTGCAACGATAAAACGACTTGCAATTAAGCGAGCACGCTGGATCGATTCTAATTTTACAGCCACCTGCGCGTGGATTCCACGAACGTTTGATTCTCGTTTGAATTCTAAATACGCGGCGTGTTGTTGCGTGCGTCCAGGGAAACTGGATTCGCCCGAGCCATTGTTAACTATTCGGTGAAACAGCAGCGCCCCCTATAACGCGATGAAAAAAGACTCATTTCTGAATGATAAAAACGCGTCTTGTATATAAATTAAATTTATTTAAAAAAAAGAAAAAGATATTAATAAATACGACAAACATTTGGTTTCCAAATATATATTTATTATATACATTTAGATCATTTACTTTCGAAATAATTGAAATTATTAAAATAAATTAATTAGTCCTGATACAAAAAGTACAAAATAAATATTCCTTGTTCTATCCAAACTCGCCATCGACGACATTATTCTAGCTCCGTTGTTGGAGCGTACAATGCCAGGCTAAAATGTTAGAAGTCTTTAGGGTAACCGATGGCATTTCTTCTTTGCAGGGAGTGTTTTCATGTTCCTGAAACCGTGGACAGATTCCGTTGGTGTTGCGCGGTGTGATCGCCAGTGATCGTGAAGTTCGTTGAATTTCGTCGTTGTTCGAGAGTCGTGTGTCCAGGTGGCGCGCAAGCAGCCATCGATCGATCGATCGATCGACAGAGAAGTGTCCGTTTCGTCCGTGAGAGCGGCGCTGGTCCTCGGTATGAAGGGTAAGTCTCTTTTGAAACTCTTGTTTGCACGGTTGTTGCCCATCCCTCACAAAAAGGAGAAATATCTGTATCATCGTCCACGAGAGCCTGTCCCTCGAATTTCCAACTTGGAGCTTATCACTGTCACAGACGTCCACAACCTGAAATACCGACAGAGTAAAAAGAAAAAAAATCACTCGTTTCTTAGCGCACTCTACGTTTAAACAACGGTGAATTGGGGAACTAGCGAATGCAACATGATTCGTGGGACCCATTGCGGTGTTGTCAAACTTTCAATAGAAAAGTACGAAGCTAGTGACTAACTATAGAAATCATTCTGTGTTATGCGTATCGGAAACGGTTCTGTCCGTGTTTTACGTGTCACAACTTTTTTCATACACCTCGTTTGTGTCTCTGTCCCTCGATGGATAAAATCCGCAAAGCAAATACGACGCGATGAAACGAAATGGGAGGCGCGAAGGAAAAATGTTGCGGCCGGTCGGCGCGGTTAGGTTAGGCTAGGCGTAACAGCTGTTTTGCATAACCTAATTAGCCAGCGAGCGGCGAACGCTGGCCGGAATTAAAATCGCGCGACCTCGACCCGGTTGAACCGGGGACCCACGACTATTCTCTCCCGCGGGAACTCGCGAGAATAGAATTCGTTACGGGGGTTACGTGCCATTGAATGGCCGCAAATTAAGATTTCTTTTGGAAATGACGTTACGTTTCATTGTAAAAGTGACACGCGTACGTTCACTATCGTGCATTGTATCGGCAATTGATAAAAATTTGAATTGAGCGTAGGAAGATAGAAGCCATGGCCATATTTGATCGAAATACCGTTTGTGGAGTTTTGTCGGAAACAGAGTGTTCTTTAAATTTTACTTTTACTCTTTCGATTTTTTAAAAATTGAATTTTTGAAATCAGTCGAACATCAGGCAGGTTTTGCACGGCAGCGCCACTAGTGACGAGAATTTAAATCGAAAAATATGTACAGCGTTGCCAGATCTGTTTCGAGAATTATTTATGGAATTGAACGTGGCGAAGGAATACAACAGCTGATGAAAATTAGAATGGAAAATTTATTATATACTTAATTAAGACTATTAACATCTGCTAAAGTGTTGGAAAAAATTAATTAAGATATGGTATTTTTACGAATAACACAATGGAGGTTACTCCATGAGTAACGTAGTAAATTTTTTCAAATTTAGTAAACACTTAATCTAACATTTATATTATTATAATTTATATTTACATTATATTATAATTAATATTTTACTTCGAAATCACCCTCATTTTACAAAAAGCGAAAGGTCGTCAGATTACAGATACACTGTAGATTAAAAATTATAAAAAAAATTATGAAAATTTTAGTATTAATTCCCAAGTAAAATAAAATTTCACAAAGTATTAAGAAACAACATTACTCGTGAGTATCCCTGTTTTTAATTAAATACGATATTTCTTCATTTACAAATGTGTAATAAAATTCATAGTCCGGACGAACCTGGTCGATCGGTAAAGAGAAACGCGTCGTAGTTGAAATCTACTTTCTCGCGCGAGGAAGTAACCCGAGACGTTTTTTTAGGGCAACCGCGCATGTTCACGGAGAACGTCCTCGCGAATGGGAACGATATTTCTCCAGATGGGCGGTATTACCTCGGAAGAATATTCGAGCGTTAGTGAAACGTGAAATCACCGGTCGATCCAGACCTCCCCCCCTCCCACGTTTGACCTTTCGAAACCACGAAAAACGCGTCGTCTCGGGTGAATGGGATCCCATACGCTGGCAAATTTGATTACCATCGCCACCGACGTTCTAAACGACGTGGTTGAATGGATTCTCCACGAACCGTGGAGGGGAGGCGGTGGTGTGGATCGTTGGCTGGAACGAGGCAACACCGGCCGGAAATCGGCAAGACGGAGATTAATCTCGCGGTTAACGGAGAGCCGGCGGAGAACGAATATCGCGATCGGGCGGAGGCCCGATAATGGATTATCTGCTCGCGGGCATAATGTATCGCCGGCTGTCACGGCCGCCACGATGAATCACCTGGCCGCGACTTTCTCCCCCTGGCGGGCGTCTGTTTAATCAACGTGACTGAAAGCGACGATTAAGCCATTCCTCCCCCTCACCCCACCCTCCTGGTAAACGAAATAATTTTTAACACGGTGTTTCTTTTTTTTTTTTTTTTTTTCAACGATTTTCTTTGCTCGATCGAGAGCAAACGGGTGAGGAAGGTTGCTTCAAACGACGAATAGTAAATGGTCGTAGCATTTTGTTTTGAGAAGTGTACGTCGTAGCATTGAAAGTGAAATATTTTATATGTGGGTTTGAAAGTAATATTTTGGAGGAGTATCGAGAGTATATTTGGACATTTTATTCGTTTCAATTTGCTTCCCTTTATTTCAGACATTATTGCTGAAAATGATAATTCACTTTAAAATGTATAGTTTCCCAATCTCCCGTTACGTGCTGTGCAGTGACAATCGTGTACAAAATTCAACAGTCAGGAATTTCGAACGATTTCGTAAAAATAATATTCAAATATTACGTTGCACGAATGACGAGAGAGATATTCACCACGAACAATTGTTTCAAGCTAATCGTGAGAAACACGTAATTGAAATACACTTTTCGTATATATACTTGTAAAATCGAATAAACTTCGAATGACATACTTCAATCGATACAGGAACGAGTAATCATTTCGAGACGTTGCGTGGAAAATAATCTCTATAAATATATTTGTAATATTGTTCGAGATAAACGTAAAATATTTTATACAATATTTTTCTGATATTATTTGAATTATTTGTATAACATATTTGTTTGAAATACTTTACTGTACGGTCAAAACGATGGCGTTATTTGTAAATTCTGTCTGTATTATGTATGAGGGTCCGATTGTAACAGATAAGTGTCTTTGAATTGTGGGAAGGCGAGAAAATTAACGTAGATCGAGGATAGTTTATGACCAAGAGAGAGACAGAGGGAGAGAGAGAGAGAGAGAATGAGCGCCAAGGGAAAATCAACATAAAATGTGGATTTGGCCCCGTCGTGAACAGAGCACTGGTGGTATAAAACAGCGAACAGTGTGAAGCAGCGTGGTCTCGAATAGAGAACAATGTAGAATAGCGCAGAGTTTAACGTGGTTTACTGTGGTTCCACGGTAGATTAATATAGCTCGCTTCGATCGTAAATCTGGTCGAAGTTTTTCATGTTAATTGCAGCTGCTGGCTAGGAAATTAGGGCCACTTAGAATTTTCAGCATGTTTTGCAATTTCTAGATGAAACTCGAAGGGCCCCAATGTAACTTCTGTAGTAATTTTTATTAACTATTGAAACGTATATTTGCCAACTGTTGTTGTTACATAACAATTGATAGTAATAACAGTTACTACTATAGAATACAATTTGTAACTATTTGTAACTATATAAATTTATAGAATACATTTATTAACTATTATTATTAACCAGTAACATGTATTACAATACAAACATATTACATACATATACAAGAAATTCAACATTTTAACATTTTGTTTAAACTGAATGCGTTTGAACGATTTGAAATTTAATACACGCATGCTTTTAAACTACATAAAGCAATAATGATCTAAATTGATCAAGCAATTAATCTAAATTTATCGAAATTCCTATAAAAATAATTGTTAATCAATAATTATCGATAATTGAATAAAGGTCCTGTTGTATATTTCCATCAACATTAAATTAACAATACTCGTAGTGCGGTTTTATGATCGTATCAATATATATGTATAAATTAATAATTAAAATAAATTATTTATATATATTAATATTTAATATTTATACTATATTAACATATATATAATATATATTAATATAAATTGGTACTTGTTATTCGATACAAAATACGCCTAACTTTGATCGACACCAGTCAACAAAACAGTCATAATGCGTCGAAATATCGGTGTCATACATCGCCATGTTTCGCGCTAAGGTAGCCTAGAGTGGGGATAGTCGAAATTCCATGAGTTAGTTGGTGGGGATTGGCGGCGGACGCTTAAGCGGGCAGAAGCGCGGGCGCTCAAGTGGGGCGCCACTGTATTAACAGCGAGTTGATTCGCGGGTCGGCTGGTGATTTATTTTCTTCCGAGTGGCGGTCGCACTCGAGTATGCAGCTCGCAAATGCAGTGCAAATGTTTGTCGCGGTCTCTCTCTCTCTCTCTTTGGAACCGTCGAAAGTACTTGTTTAATCTGCACCCTCCTTCTTTCTCGTTTCCACCCCCCCCTTTTTTTATATTTGCCAGACGCAAAGCGATTGAAATGGAAACTCCACCTCGAGGGAGCGACGCGTTTCTCTGTCGTTTCCGCCGCGAACGAGCAATTAGCGCTCGCGAGTGAAAAAACGTCCCGGGACTGGACGACGAAATTCGATGAGTTTCGACGAGACAGGTGAGAGAGAAAGAGAGAGGTTCCTCCAGAGACGAGCAATTTAAAGCAAAAGTTTGGAGAGCGTTTGTAGAGCAAATATTTTGTTAGTTGGTTAAATCGACGTGCAACAGGCGTCGTTGCAACGTCCACTCGGCGACGCAACGCGCCGGGAAATATACATAACCTGACACTCGAGAGCGAGCGCGAAGCGATTGCAATTATCCCAAGTGTTGAGGTTATGTTGTACAGTATTCCGCGCTTCTTTCTTTTCGACGTGTTTTACCGAAGTGAAAGGTTTCGAGAGATGTTTGCTACGCAGAAACGTCGCGATTAATTGAATCAGACGAAACGCCGTGGCGTCGGGAGGCGTCGCGTCGTTGAGAACGGCCCCGGTGTAAAAAACCGGCAAATTTCGCGTTTGGAAACGCGCCAACCGTTCGGGATTAAACGGTGAATTCGCGATGCTACGTTACGCCTGGCAACTCCGACTGGCTGACTGGGCTCGAAACCAGAGCTGGACAGAAGATTGATCAACGATCGACGATTGAAAATTCTGCCGATAATATTAACGATTACGTGCCAACTTACGTAAATTATAAATGACTGATTTGTCAGTGGTTAATGCCAATTAACGACACGATTCTTGCTTTCATTGTTATTCGAATATATTCAAAGATATTTAATACGTATTCAATAAAATTAATATTTAATACATTAGAAATTGATATTAATTAATTTTTAATACATTAAATATTATAACATGTTAAAGATGTTTAAATTACAGTATAACAACGATAGCGATATTATACATATATACGTAATCTTTAATATATTATATTATATATTAAATTGTATTTGTAATATTATATTAATACTACTATATATTAAATTGTATTTCTAAATATTATATTAACACTATTAAATTGTATTATATATTAAATATATTACATATATATTATAATATTTCATTCTTATTCAAATATATTCAAATATATGTAATACGTATTAAATTAATATTTAATATATTAGAAATTAATATCAATTAATTTTTAATATGTTAAATATTATAATATATTAAAGATGTTTAAATATGTTATAGTATAACAACAATAGCGATATTATACATATATATATATATAATCTTCAATATATATTAAATTATATTTGCAATATTATATTAATACTATTAAATTATATCATATATTAAATATATTATATATATTATAATATATATAATATTATATTACACAGACATACACACACACATACATATAAAATTTTTCCACCTCTAATATCAAAGTTTCTCTCTCGCTTTACACGCTGTTTTTCTCTCATTTTTTTCAATCTCTCCGCGTTTTTTTTCTTCCCCCTCCCCCGTGTGCTTGTTACGCCCCCCCCCCTCCACTTTTCCCGCTTTTCCAGCGCTGACGATTTCTTTCGTTTGCGAGCTTCTGGCAACCGGGGACCACAAATATTTGGCGGGGCCGTGTTTGCTTTCGCGCGTCTTTCGTTCCTCTTAATTTAATAGCCCCTGCTTCTCTCCCTCTCCCCTTCCGCTTTCGAAATAAAATACTTCAACAATTCGTGCAATATTTTAAACGTTTATTTCTTCAAGTAAAACGCTTTCACACGCCACGCAGGTTATTGTCAGTTGTTGGTCGTTTAATACCTCGAAGGAAGCCACTTCCCCCCCCCCCTCGCCCCTCCGTCCTTTTCCTTCCGGGAAGACTGGAAATATTGAAACACCAGCGATCCCACGGGTTTTCGCGCGATGCGTCTGAAAGCTTCGTCGAGCTTTTCCAAGCTCGGCCGCCTAATGAATTTGGGAAGTTTTCCCAAAACGTGTGGGGGGGGGGGTGGGAGGGGGGAAGAGAGCAAATCACGTTAGAAATCTTCGTTTCTGGCGAATCTACGAGGACTGTTTCCGGTTACTCATTGCCAGTCGACTTTTCGACCAGTGGTTCTCTTCTTGTAAACGGAGAGAATATTTTTCAAACCGCTGGCAAACGAACGTTTAAATTTTCGTACGAAGGAACATAACCTGAATAGAGGTCGCTTTCGTTCTCCACATTTTGTGACAAGTACTGTGTACATTATATATATATATATATATATGTCACGCTATATGTAATAGTGTCATAATTAATATAATGTATTATATTATTATTACAATTTAATAATATTGTATTATAAGTATATAATTTTCGAATCAATTTCATTGAAGAAACATAACCTAAATAGAGGTCGCTGTCTTCAAATTTTATAACAAGTACTGTGTATATTATCGTATAATACTATAAATTTATAGCACAATATAATACATGATATACATGATACATATATTATAATAATACAGTAATACAATAATATATTAGCAAAGTCTTTATTGTTGAAGTATGTTTTGTATTTATTATATTTAATTGTATTGTATTGTATTACATTTATTGTAAATACAACAATTTACATTGTATTGTATACTGCATGTTATGTACATAATTTATACTTTTGTATTGTATAATTTGAATTGCAAACATTGTATTTATTGCATATAATTTATGTTTATTGTATTATTTTTATTATTACAAGATTTCTTTTACATCTCGAAATTTCCAAAATACGCGTAAAAATCCTACTGATATATCTTTAATAAGAACTTTGATAGACGTTGGAAAGATTTGGAATCAATCTTGATCTCTTGTCGTTCAAAGACGACAATTTCATTTTCTTCATTCGACTCACTGAAAATTCGCAACTAGAATTGCTTGTCACTATACTTTATAATTTATATTATAGATATCAGGTGAATTCTGAACGTAGTCGAAGTTTAATTTAGCTTTCCTTTCTCAATTGGGCACATTTTTTCTTAGAAAATATTATTCCTGGAATTTCTCGCGTCTTTCTCACATTAAATGCTACTCTTGGAGTTTCTTGTATCAGATCTTTCTTACAAAATGTTACTCCTGGAATTCTTCGCGTCATTTTTCTCACAAAATGTTACGTTATTCTCAGCAACAAAGAAAATGTCGAAAACGAGACTGGGCAACGTCACGTTTTCGACATTTTCGATGACGAAATCGAATATTCTGCCAGAATTGCGACCAGTGCAATAGTGTTTCGTATAAAGTATAAATATATTTACAGAGATTACTTTCCACGCAGTGTTTCCATTCGTTCGACGCAATTACATTTGAAGTAATTATTTGTTTTTCCATTGAACGAAATATCATTTGACGTTTTAAAATCCGATTCTACAAGTATATGGAGAATGAATTTCATTGCGTATTTCGAAACTGACGAATTTGAAGTATTTAAACGTTAAGTTTGAAAAATTCAATATTAACGTTAAAGTTGAAATATCGACGACACTGAAATATTGTTCGAAATGAATATTTCTCTCGTTCGAAACGAGATATTTGGACATTGTTTTTTCGCAAAATCGTTCGCAATTTATTTATTTCGTAAATTCTGTCCACAAAGTGGTTGCGTGTATGTGTCTTCTACATCACGTTGAAAGTTGAGTAAACTAACCTTCTCTCAAGAATGATATTAATTGATATTTATTTTCATTCCATACTTTAGTAATCAATGCAAGTTTCGAAACGTGAAATATTATTTTAAATAGTAATTTCCAACAAATACGTCTTGAACAATTGTCATTTCAATTTCGTAATTCCCACTCGTGTGTCTGAAACAAACAATTCCAGTGCACATTACTGTCAAATAATAGAAATTTCCAAACGACATTTTATCTCAACAAGGGTTTAAAGTCAGACATCGACTCACTCTGCTCAACAGCGATTGCGAGTAATATTCGTTTCCACGTGCCACGACACACAGTGGCAATCATTATTATTTTTCGAGAGCGCGTACGTGCCACTGACATAAAACATCGGGGTGCCATTTACCAGTTACCGAGCATAGCAGTCGCCAAGAATCCAAAAAAAAAAACAACCGAACGCGAGGTCAAATACATGAAGGAGATACGAAACTATCACGACCCATTGAACATTATCGTTAATGAAACAATACTTAGTTAACGAAAGAGTATTAAGTACATTGTAACGAATGTTGTAACCTAGGCAAAACGAACGATAATGCTTTATTGCTTATCAAAGCGGCGAATTATTGTATACGGCACGGTCGCTCGTTACGGTCCGCGCAAGCTACTCTTGAAGTTGAGGTTAGCCTGTACCGAATGAAGCGCGGCCGAATCGAACGCCAGCGCCCCCTTCTCACTCCACCCGCCCCCCAAACCCCCCCCCCTCCAGGCTGATTGATTAATATCGGCCGAAATTCCATCCGTACGCGGTAGCTCGAATTTTAATTCTCCAATGGCGATTTTCGAACGGTTAACTCGATGAACAGACACCCGATTCGTTAACACTGGGCAATAAATTTCTCTATCGGCTCCCACTATATATCGCCACTCGATCCGCGTTTCAATTAGATCCGGCGATAATTAAAATTTCATAATCGTCGCCGTTCTCGCGAAACGCAAGCGTTTACGTTCGCGTGAACTCTGCAAGCTGCGCGGTGCCACTGTATTGTTGGGATTCGAGCGTGTTTCGGCACGATAATATTTTAATATCGCTGTGCAGGGTGTTTAAAAAGAAAATTTCATAATTTTTGTCGTTTTTACAATGATTCATTGCCGATTCGAAACGTTGGCAAACTACAAAGTGCGTATTGTGAGGATCGAGTGTGTTTCGCCACGATAATATTTTAATATCGCTGTACAGGATGTTTGAAAAGAAAATCTCACAATCGTCGTCGTTCTCACAATGATTTATCCGTCGATTCGATACGTTGGCAAGCTACGGAGTATGTATTGTTTAGGATCGAGTGTGTTTCGGTACGATAATGTATTTTAATATCGCCATATCGATTGCTATACAGGATGTTATAAAAAAAAAGGTATCTGATACTTAAAGCGCATTGAGGGGTACCGATCAGTATAGGTCCTGTAATAATATAGGACCTAACAATTGTTTATTAAAAAATTACTTTTACTTTCATTTTTAATATTAATAATATTTATGTTATGTTATTTTATATTATATTATATTTTATTTATATTGCATTTATGTTATTTATTTTTAATGTTACTTTTATTTTTATCATTACTGTTTGTTTAAAAAATTATTCTTTCTTTTATTCTTATTTTTAAGTTTACCTTTGTTAAAATATATCGTCGTTCGGCACTATAGTGGTTAATTCCTCGGACCGAAGATTAACAAATACAAATTATATAGGATGGGCCAAAAATCACCTCCGACATGATTAAAACGAGCACTCGGTCGGTCAGCATTTGAAGGAAGTAATTTTCAAAACGCGATAACGAAGAAGATCCTGTTTGAACTTAAATTTAATAAATTAATAAATATTTTATAAATTACAATATTATATAATATTATATAATTATATTATATAACATAATTTCTCTTATAACATTAACAAATTCTAATCTTTCATACTTTGATGTTTCATTTAAAAAAAAGAAAAAAAGACAGCTGAGAAGAAATTTTCCTTATATATATATCCACCTTATATATATATATATATATATATATATATATATATATACGATGCTTCCAACATCATTTTACATCCGACACGACGCAACAACTTACACACATACATATGTCGTTGTAACAACTGACGTTCACCAGGGGGGGGGATGGGGGGAGGAGGCCGAGAAGAAAATCGCAAGGCAACGTGTTCGAGCAAAACAAAAGAAAAAAAAAAAAAGACAGCTGAGAAGAAATTTTTAATCCACCTTATATATATATATATATATATATATATATACGATGCTTCCAACATCATTTTACATCCGACACGACGCAACAACTTACACACATACGTATGTCGTTGTAACAACTGACGTTCACTAGGGGGGGAGGGGGGGAGGGGGCCGAGAAGAAAATCGCAAGGCAACGTGTTCGATCGAGCAAAACAAAAAAAAAAAAAAAGTTACTCTTTCAAATATCTCAATTTTGAACGCGCGTCGTTCTTCGACTGACTTCCGGCTAAATTCAATTCGCGTGAGGGAGGGGGGGGGGGTGGACTTTCGATCAGCATGGGGGGGGGGGGTGCAGGGGGTATTTTTCGCCGGTAACTGCGATCGCTTGGAAACTGGCCGGCTAGCTTTCGCCGGCGTGCTCCATTTTCGAGGCCGGATCGATAAGCCCCGGAATGAAAATTCCGGCGAGGGGGGCAGATGGGTGGAGGGGGCCCGGGACCGTGCAACGGCGAAACCATGGAACGTTTCGCGTAATGCGTGCGGCGCGGTTCTCGGTGAACCGAGACGAGCCGCCGGTCCGTGATAAATAATCGATCGATCGGCGTCGTGGCGGCGCCGCAACAAAGTCGACGATGCCCGGGGTGCGAATAGGGCCTGCCTATTGGCCGGTGTGTGTGTGTGTGTGTGTGTGTGTGTGTGTGTGTGTGTGTTACGCAGCACCTTTGCTCTGGCCACTGGGTGACCCCGAAACGCCGTGGACCGCTTGGAACGCAGCGCCCCCGAATGCCTCGAATCGCTGGCCAACCTAACCTCCAAAACCCGGAAGTCCCACCGGCCATCGTCGTTCCCCGATTCGACCAATTTTCTTGCCGCCGTGTTGCCCTGTCTCACCCTCGATCGAACGCTAATGTCGTTTGCCCGAACGTCGCTGAGAGAATTGTTGAAAAAATTTCGTTTTGATCGCTCGAATCGGTTCCTCGTGTCGAGCAGGGAAACGTGGTTTACCATATGTATTGTTTCTTTCGTTTCTCGAAACACTCCGTCGACATTATTTATCGACATTTGTTTCTTGATGTTTGTATAGCGCGATGATGTACTACGTACGTCAGATCGATCGATGTTGTCGTAAATATTGCTCTAGTAAATATTTAAAAACGATTCGAAAAACGTCAACGGTGAATATCATCGACAAAATTTACGACAATATGGATAATTAAATGATACTGTAAATAATACTATAAAAATATGGATATTGTTTAATATGTTTTCGTGGAACTTTTATTGTCTAAAATAGTCAGTTTCCGCGAGAAACACTGCTCAAAAGTATTTCTGATAACGTAGTGTAATTATATTTTCGTTACATTCTAATCATGTAGTAACGTCTAGTGTCACAATAATGCGAGTGCAATACTTTCTTTTATAAAAATTCCAAAAAAAAAAAAAAAAAAAAAACGATACCTTTTTACACGAAATACGCACATACGCGATTCTTTAAAAAAGAAAAAAGAAAAAAACGAAACGAACCTGTCGATTTCCATCCCTGGCTTAAATCCAATCAACGATATGTTCCACGGAAGAACATGCTGCCCGGAAACGCTTGAACAAAGTGTCCACACGCGCTCGCTTTACAAATTGCTGATAATCATCGGGGAAAATCGATTCCTCGCGAACCAACCTAGGAGAATCCCAGATAAACAGACGTGCAACATCGTTCCGCCGATCGGGAAACCGCGGGATTTCCCGAGACCAATCGGCACTCGATTCTTCGTTTCACGGGACATTAATTAGCGGACGGATCGATGCTCTCGCCGCTTTTCCCTCCGTAGCTCGAGCCTGCGCCCCCCACTCCCTCCCTCCTCCCCCCCCACACGATCCCCGTGATTCTTTTGTGCCTTTTTTCTCGTCCCCTCCTCCTCCCTTCATCGGCAGCCTCTTTATCCAAGCCACCGTTGTCCGAGCTGCTTTTCAATCCGGCCGCTTTTTCGTCTTTGATCCATTGGAAACCGTGGACCCGTTTTCGAGAAACGAAGGGGCAGAGGGGGGGGGAGAGAGAGAGAGAGAAAAGCGGAATAATGAACACCGAGGGATGCAACTCGAGCCACCTCATTCACTCCCCCTCCCCCCTCTCTTTCTCCACAGTTGTTGTTGTTGTTGTTGTTGTTGCTTCATTCGCGCAAAATGAAACGAACTTTAAGATTTCGTTGCGACTGTTGATCGTTTCGAATTCGTTTTCGTTTTCCCTCGTTCTCGCGTCTCTTTCGTCACTTACGTACGTCTGGCTCGAACGAGATATGGTGGAATTGCGGTCGGAATAAAATTTTCCAGACGCCTATAGGCGCTTCCCGTTTTCAGCGGGTCAAGGTAGGCCTAAGCGTTTATGGGCGCCAGCAGTATCGTGAGAGTAATTTTTTTTTAAGCGCCTTCTAGCGCGTACAGCAATTTTTTTTAAACGCTCTTATCACAAGCGCGCATTTACCAAGCGTACTTATAGACGCTTACAGTATCACAAGCGCAAATTTATTGTTAATTAAAATTAAAATTTATTGCATCACAAGCGCAAATTTAGAGTTAATTAAAATTAAAATTTATTGCATCACAAGCGCAAATTTATCGTTAATTAAAATTAAAATTTATTGCATTACAAGCGCAAATTTATTAAAAATTTATTGTTAATTAAAATTAAAATTTATTGCATCACAAGCGCAAATTTAGAGTTAATTAAAATTAAAATTTATTGTATCACAAGCGCAAATTTATCGTTAATTAAAATTAAAATTTATTGCATTACAAGCGCAAATTTATTAAAAATTTATTGTTAATTAAAATTAAAATTTATTGCATCACAGGCGCAAATTTATCGTTAATTAAAATTAAAATTTATTGCATCACAAGCGCAAATTTATCGTCAATTAAAATTAAAATTTATTGTATCACAAGCGCAAATTTATTGTCAATTAAAATTAAAATTTATTGCATCACAAACGCAAATTTGTTGTTAATTAAAATCAAAATTTATTGCATCACAAGCGCAAATTTAGAGTTAATTAAAAATTAAAATTTATTGTATCACAAGCGCAAATTTATTAAAAATTTATTGTTAATTAAAATTAAAATTTATTGCATCACAGGCGCAAATTTATCGTTAATTAAAATTAAAATTTATTGCATCACAAGCGCAAATTTATCGTCAATTAAAATTAAAATTTATTGTATCGCAAGCGCAAATTTATTGTCAATTAAAATTAAAATTTATTGCATCGCAAACGCAAATTTGTTGTTAATTAAAATCAAAATTTATTGCGTTACAAGTGCAAATTTATTGTTAATTAAAATTAAAATTTATTGCATCACAAGCGCAAATTTATCGTCAATTAAAATTTAAATTTATTGCATCACAAGAGCAAATTTATCGTCAATTAAAATTTAAATTTATTGCGTCACAAGTGCAAATTTATCGTCAATTAAAATTTAAATTTATTGCATCACAAGAGCAAATTTATCGTCAATTAAAATTAAAATTTATTGCATCACAAGCACAAATTTATTATTAATTAAATCAAATCAATGGTTGGCTTTTGCCAAAAGTCGTTTTAAAGTTTTCGCGAACAAATTGCATTTATCACGACCGAGTTGGCGGAAGGAAACGTGAAAATAACCCCCGAAAGTGAAAAGGGTCACGACCCACGATATTACATAATTTCGTTGGAGTAATCATTTACGACACAAGGGTGGAATCACTGTTTCCTCTGTTCTCTCTGCTGCGCTCGTTGTGCGCGAAAGAGTTGATGGAGGAGACAGCGCGAATTGGTCGACAGAGAGTTTGTGATTAAAACTTCGCCGGTGAAAAACTGTCAGCCGTTCGAAGTTCCCTGCATTCATCTCGCGCGTGCCATTTTTTTCTCTCCTCCTCCCCCCCCTTCCGTATTTCACGCTCACGTTCGAAACGTGCGTCGGGCGTTGATCGATTTCATATTTACTATTAGATTATCAACTGATTTAAATCGAATCCCATTTGATTTAATGGAAGGTGAATCAGAATTATTTTCAGGATTTAATTTTGAATACTATAGAAGATCATTTGTTGATATTTTTCTATCAGAGTATATAAATTAATTATTTGTAAGAATAATTTTTTATGGTTTATTTTATTTAATTTACTTTTAATAATAAACTTATTTTTATTAGTAATAATTCGTGGCGTTTTAGCTCGAATTCGATATGATTATTTAATATATATATATGTTGAACAGAATTATTAATTTTAATTTTACGTTATTTAATTTACCTACATTTAATAAAAGAATTAATAATATTTATTAATTTTTAAATTAATAGAAAATTTTATTTCTATAATATGAATTCAAATTATATACTTTATCAAGTTCATTAATTACAATATTAATTTATAATATAATCGAATAGATTATTTATTATAAATGAAAAAATATAAAATAGTAAATAAATTATGTAAATTTGTATAGGGATATTCAATTATTTGTATTCCTAATCATGTTAATATAGTAAAAATATCAATAAATATTCTGTAATTAATGTAAGTAATATCATAAATATAAATAATAAAATTATATTAATTATTTAATAAAAATTTAAACATCTTAAATAAAAAATTACTGTAATCGATAAAGTAATTTCAATGTCAGAAATTAAAAACAACAATCTAATTGAAAGAAAAGGTACAGAGAATGGTAATATATGTATTTACAAAACATATATACCATGTTTTAAAAAAACGTTTCCTTTCTTTCGGAAGTTCAAGTATTATTCGCGAAGAAACGAGACTGCATTTAATCATCAAAGCATTCTTCATTATCATTTGCCACGCGAATTCCAATAGCGAAGAAAGAGTCATCTGTCGACGCGACGAAAATCGTGAACCCTCGTTTCTCTTTCTTCGAACGTTTGTAAAGTGTACGCCGGACGAAACATTTTGTACTACTACTAGTTTCGTCACTACGCCGCAGTAGTACGAGTCAACAGTTGGACGAACAAACGCGACAAGCTGCAAGTGAACACCTCGAACTCAAACTCACCGACTCGAATGAAACTTTATCCTCATTCAAAGTGGTCCAAAACACAAAGGTAGGGCCTATTTCATCTTGGAGTATATTATTAGTCTGACAGGATATTTCGAAGAAGTATACCCTCGCACAACGATGGTTGGGTCCGTTTAAAGTCCTACGTTGCGTGTGAGTCATACAAAGCTAGCCTGTGCGGCTACCTGATTTGGCGATAAAAAATGGGATCGTATTACGTTTCCAACAAAAGGTCAAATCGGTGACAAACGCGCGTACGTGTCAGTTTCGAAGGAGCAGTCGTAGCAAATAGTCGGAAGTGTATATTTCAGTGCATTGTTTTCAGTATCTTTCATTAGTAGCACTCTTTAGTTTTGTAATGTTTTTCATTTTTTCGTATTTTTCAGTTTTCTTAGTATTTTTTGTATTCTTCATTTTTCTTAGTATTTTTTCATTTTTTGTACTCTTTAGTTTCCTTAGTATTTTTTTCATTTTTTGTATTCTTCAGTTTCCTTAGTATTTTCCATTTTTTTGTATTTTTTAATCTTTTAGTGTTTTCCATTTTTACCATTTTCAGTTCTTTTTTTTTTTTACCAATTTTCGTCATTAGCATTTTTCAGCTTTTTTAGTATTTTTTGCGGCAAAATTATTTAAATTCGGTCAAATAACATTTCAGAAAAATGTCACAAATGCTATAGAATCTACAGGGAGGACAATAAAAAGATGGAAATAAAAAAATCTAAAAACTCAAAACGATCGAGATGTTTCATTTGCATAGACAATGACAACGAATGTAGTGTTAAATGTAGCAATTGTCACAATTTCGTTTCTAGCAAACACAAGTGCAATCTCAAATAAATAATATTATTTATAGGTAACAAACGTAGCAAAAAGTTCCTACTATTCTATTGTTACAACAATCATAATAAAAATACAAACAAAAAAAAGGAAACAAAATTGAACCAGCTACTGACGACTACACATAGGCGTACACCGTTCCACTGGAACGTGTTATATATACTAACTTGGGTCTCGCGAGACCCTGTCACCGGCCAGTACGACGGTTAACACGAGATACTGTTCGTTTCACTTGTAAGATAATTTTCATACTGCTTCACTCTAAGAGCGTACGAAAGTTTCGTTCGAATTGGCGAGCTCGGGTTTTCCCCTCCCCCGAGGTTGTTTCCTGAGGTGGAGGGGGAGGGGTTAACCTAGATTCGCGGTAGACGCGAGTAAACGTTGTCACGCTGATCGAAATGCAACGGAACCGCCGTTGGATCGTCCTCGGCGTCACGCAAAACCGAAACCCAAGCACCGGGGCGGCCTCTCCCGGTGTCGGAGGCAAAACCCAACCCAACAGGTCTAGGTTAGGTTAATCCGCCAGCCAACATCTCCCGCGAGCGAGGCGCAGTTTAATCTGCAAACCCGGCTTACCCCCGAGATCCGCCACTTACCTCGACCTCTCGAAGCGTCGAATCGACGCGGCGAGACACAATTGCAGAATTGCAGTTGCATAAACGTGCAGGCGAAACGCTATAAGCCCCGCGGACGCGACGAGGCCGGTCGTCCACGCGCGACCAATGAACACGAGGCAATCGCCGGAGTGTCCACCAAGTCTCTTTGCAATTTCCAAAGTTCATTTACAAAGACAGACGAGTGGAAATTGTTACAAAAATGAGACGTGTGTATTTGAGTCTTTCTTTTTTTTTCTTTCTGTCTCATTTAGTATGGGCACCATTAGTTGTGGACACATATGCAGTCGTTGGTAGCTGGTTCAATTTTATTTCTGTTTTTGTATTTTTATTATTAAATTGTTATAACAATAGAATGGTAGGAAATAAAAACACCTTTTTGCTACTTTTATTAACTGTGAATATTATTTATTTTCTTGCTCGGTGGTTTTTGTTTGTGTTAATTTAGTGAAATTAGACGTTCAATGGAGTTATTGTCGTTTGAAAGAATCACTGTCCGAGCTAATCTCGTAAAGTTTCACCGCGTAACATCAGTTTGACGACTCTTCAAGTGGCAGCCTGAGCCAATATTTGATCAGAAAACAAGAAATCTTTATCACTCTATTAACCAGTTAATTCTCTCTGTACGAAATCTCTCGGTGATTTTAAATGTATTAGTTGCAATTTGTTCACAAATCAGCTAACTCGATGTTTTTTGGGGAAATTTGGACACTTAGGCCACTTTCAAAATAATCTAAATAGGCGTTCGTGCTCGGTCGAAAATCGGCAAACATTCTGCGCCGCGGGGGAGGGTGGAGGGGGGAGTCGGTCGAATTAGTCTGCGGCGAAACACGATTCATTGTTCGCCGTTGGCCACCCCCGAATCCGATAAATTCGATTCGGCAAATTCGTCGCCGACGAATAGTGTACGGTTAATCACCGGAACGACGTTTTAGCCCATTGTGCGTCGGACACTAGCAGAGAGAGAGAGAGAGAGAGAGAGAGTGGGGGGGGGGAGAGGTGGACGAATATTTTCCATGACGGGTATTTCCACGCGAGGTCACTCGGCCGGGCAGGTATTAATGAAAATTATATGCCGCGATCGTATTAACGTATGAATTCGATCGGCGTATTTTGCCGGCGCAATCACGTTACTATCAACCGAATCCCACGAATATCGGCACCGATCACCGATTCCGCCGATGAGAATTAAATATTCATGATACGCGTGCGAGACACAGCCAGATCCAATTGCGTACGCGTGTATTTTTTCCTGTTTTATTTTATGTATGATACGAGTTGTCACTGGCAAGGTAATAAAGAGGGATTTTACCATTTGTCGCGGACCATCAGAGTGAAATAGTGCTTTAAATAGTAATATTTATTTTAAAGTATTTGTTTTATATTTATACTATATTATATTAATATTATATTTTTAATAATATATTTTTTATAAATATGTAGTTCTAATAATATATTTTTCATAAATATATATTTTTAATAGTCTATTTTTTATAAATATATATTTTTAATAATATATTTTTTATAAATACATATTTTTAATAATATATTTTGTATAAATGTATATTTAATAATACTAATTTTTAAAAATATAATTTTTGTAAATACATATTTTTAATAATATATTTTTTATAAATACATATTTAATAATACTAATTTTCAAAAATGTAATTTTTATAAATACATATTTTTAATAATATATTTTTATATTTATTTTAAGGTATATTATTTTATAACGTGTAACTTTGAAAATATTTTATTCGATACAGATTAAACCTTCGAAACGGTGTTTTATTTGAGGTGTATTGAAAATATTTCAATTTATTTCTATATTTTATTTCTAGAAATAACGATACGAAAATATTAATATATTCGTGAAATTCGATGTAGTTTTAATATCCCTCTATTACCAATATTGCGTTCGACGTGTTTTAATTTCTGGGCGAAAAAATGTTTTCGAATCGCTCTGATATTTCGTCATTTATCCAAGCGATTTTGTTGATTTCTGTACACTGAATCGGCAGTGTACTCATGTTTCACATTACGCTCGGATAACAGAATATTTGTATAGTGAAACGTCCGGATATTAGAACGTCCGAACAGTAAGCCTCCCGAATGTTAATTCCAATGGCACTTCATTTTATGCCAGATTATTAGATTGAAATATTCTGTTCTGTGCTTTGGATTATTCAAACGAAGATATTTCACTTTGTGTTTCAGATTATTCAAACAAAAATGTTCAAAATTATTCAAGTAACAATTTCATTTTTCACAAGACATTGCCATTTTTTAATTTATACTAGCATTTCGGTAGTATCATTTTACTGAAACCAAAGAGAATTCAAAATATTCAAACGCATTAAAGACCAGACATTCTTTTGCAATCAAAAACCGGTAAATAAGCAAAAAAGAACACGAAGGCAATCAGATACTGATGTAAACGCCTAAATAGACAAAATAGATAAAATATATCAAAGACAGCGTGCAGAAAACACGAGTAAAACTCGTGTGACGTCCGCAATGTGTTAAACAGCACTTGAGATGTACAAACGTATTTATCTAGCAAAGTACCGAACTCCGGCGGAAATAGCCGACGAGGGCCGAAGGCGAGAGCGAGAGAAACGATCACTGGGACTGTTCGACAGCCCCACTAACGTAAGAGGAAAACGCGGACTATTTAGGCCACGCGTAGAGAGAGAGAGAGAGAATGCGTTCAAATAACACGCTGCATGGCATGTTGCTTCTGAAATATACACGGTCCAGTATAGTAGTTCGGCTATATCTACAAATTACTCGGCCGTACCTCCGATATATAATTGCCCGGCATCAAATTTCGAGTGTGCGTCGAGTGTATCGCATACAGGCGGCTGCACGAGTAGCATCGATCCCCCCTCCACGCCGTTCCTGAAACTAAAGCGCCGTTTCCACTCGATGGAGGCTCCACAGAGGTGGACAAAAGTGTTCGCACTGTCAATGAGAAAATTATCGATATTTCAGGCCAATGTTGGCCTCGTCGGAGTAAATAAGCGAAAAATCTCTACTCTACACCAACCTTGAGTTTCCTCTGTCTTTCTTTTTTCAAAATCGTGAGAATGATCGACCATTCTTATAAAAGTAGAATATTTGTACACTTGCAAAATAGATGCGCGTGAAATATTTTTTCGACAATGTGAACAAGTTGAGCTTGATTTCCATCAGCGAGTGAAATTGCGTTCGTTAACAACGACGGACCGTGCGCAAACGTGCGTCTTTGCGTTACGTTGATCCAGATTACCGTGGATTTGCGACAACGTTGACGCAAAGGGTATCCCGAATCCACGCTGATTTACATGTTCGTTAACACGGAAACTCAACCGGTACGTACTTACTCCGGAGTGCTACGGAATATAACTAGTAGCGTTGACCCGGGCTAATGAGGATCTACGCGAACGTTGACTCGCACCACTGCGGCCCGGCGACAACGTTGACCCAGTTCACTGCTACGTACCAACGTTAACGCGGATCTACGTTAGCGATGGCTTAAGCCCGATGCACACACGAGCGGACGCGCGACTGACAAAAGTGAGCATTATCGCCTCCTTCGCTAATAAAAACAATTGTTCTCGTTTTCTTCGTGTCGTCAGTATGATCTTGGCACTTGTTTCTAAATATATTGGATTTAATTGATTTAGTGAAATTGACAGGGAATTTATAGATAAATGACTATACTGTATATATGATATCATTTGTACAACGAAGTATACAGGATGGGCCAAAAGGCACTTCCTATTAAAATAAATCCGTAATTGTTATTATTACATATTTTTGAAAATGTTTCCTTTTACAGATTTTTAAAACATAACGGAAGGAATTCATGTGTGAATTTTAATTCAAAATTAACAAAATTAGTTGTTCCGTACATTTTGTTAAAACAAAATAGGTGAGAAAAAACTTTTAGCCCACC